>CAEFZP010000562.1:0-136493 GCA_903064625.1 Mallotus villosus | reverse complement strand
TTCGTTCAACCCAGACTTCAGCTCAACTGGTTTTCGGCTAAATTTTCACATTTTCCTGCAGCTCATCTTTCTGAATTTGTGCCCTTTTTGGTTTGCATTTTTCTTCTTCTTTTCTGTAGTTTTATGCCTTTGTCCAGTTCCAGTCCCTTTCAAACATACCTTTCGGGCCCTTTGAAGCTTCAGCTTATAACTTTCGACTACATTTTCAGCTTTTTTAGCACGGTCAGCTATCCCCATTCAGGTTTTTAGCATTCTCACTGCTGTTTCGCAGGAAAAGCCGTTTCTAGTTGCTAATAATAACTGCTTAGATGCCAGGCTAAGGTTACACCATCAAAAGTGGACTCTAACGACTTACTCCACTTCTTTGTAGATAAGATCAGAGATATTAGGGCGAACCTCTCACCATCACTTTCTCCAATCTCTGCCTGTGACCTGTGTGTATTGTTGAGTTGTTTAATACGTCTCTCTCAACTGGTGTCATTCCCAGATTTTTTAAACATGCTGTTGTTAAGCCTGTATTTAAAAAGCCCAGTTTGGATCCATTACAACCTAAGAATTACAGGCCAATTTCCAAACTTCCTTTTATGTCCAAAATCCTTGAAAAAGTTGTAGTAGAGCAACTCACTCTTTTCTTAGAGAATCATGAGCTGTTCGACAAATTCCAGTCTGGTTTCAGGAAAAAGCATTCTACGGAAACTGCACTACTTAAAGTTTGTAGTGATATTATGACATCAGCTGACTCTAAGAAATATACAGTTCTGGTCCTATTGGACCTCTCATCTGCTTTTGACACTATTGATCACAATATTATGATCAATAGACTTTGTGATTTGGTAGGGATGTCTGGATCAGTTTTAAAATGGTTTTCATCCTACCTTTCTGGTAGAAGTTTCAGTGTCGATGTGAATCAGATAATGTCTGAAGCTGCAGAATTATCGTGCGGGGTACCCCAGGGTTCTGTTTTAGGACCTATTCTATTCCTCCTGTATATATTTCCTCTAGGACAGATTATTAGTCAATTTGGTGACGTATTTTACCATCTGTATGCGGATTATATTCAATTGTACTGCTCGTTTAAGGAAACAGAGTTCTATAAATTGTTTGTCTTTAATAAATTGCTTGACTAGCATCAAGCAGTGGTTGGGGGACAACTTTTTGCTTTTAAACTCAGATAAAACAGAAACTCTAATTATTGCCCCTGAATCTAAAATCCCGCTGATAAAGCAGCATATTGGTGACTTAGGCTCATCTGTCCAGCCGAGCCTCAGGAGCTTAGGTGTAGTGTTTGATTCCTGCGGTGTGCAACTTCTGTCTAAGCTTTTAAAAAGCAACTTAAGACTTTGCTATTCAAGCAGGCTTTTAGTTAGTTGAGGGGTTTTTATGGTTGTCTGTCATGTTTCTATTTCTATTTTAATGTTCTGTATTATTTATTTGTAGTGTTATATTGCATTTTGTTGTGAAGCACTGTGAGAGGTGCTATACAAATAAACTTTACTTACTTACTTACTTACAACCCCACTGTCAACCTGTTTGAATGGTTTTCAATGAAGCTAGCCAACGGAAGTCGCTTTCTCAGGCAAATTACCAATTGAAACAGGCACGGTTAAAGAAATCCGATATTCTGGCGATCTTTGGCTGACTCGTATCTACAAAAGGCAGTCCTCCCTGACGTTTTTGGTTTAAAATGGAGTGAAATACAACATTGTGAACACCCACTACCAGTGAAACGCAGGAAAAAAGATTGCTGTAGTTAAATACGTATTAACACTTAATGTCAATTGGTTACTGGTGTGTTGTACCATGTATGTCTGCTACTTTATTAACATGTATTACATTAACTTATAATACATAACCCAATATTGTGAAGCAGAGCTATAAATAGCTATGCTAGCTACCATACTGTACCAACTGTAAATACCAAACAGTAGCCTAATGAGGACTATATTGTTCCACTTAACGTTTAACCTTCGACTGTTGAAGTAAATGGGACTTGTTAAACTTGTTTTTATTCAACAGCCCACTTACAATTTACCACATTCACAAAACGTATATTTCTAGTACTTGATGCAAGTTGAATAACCATCATCACCAGCAATTGCTCAATTTAAGACAAGATAGAACAGAATATACAAGGCAACCAATTGCATTCATTAAAACATTTTATTGTACAATATGTATGTTCTTCCACTCCTTTTGTTTGTAGTGATCCGGTGACTTATGGCTATGATACACGTACTCTCTAGCTAGCTACAGTAAAAGTGTTGCGTTAGTCTAGATAGACCTACAGTCTAGCTCTAACTGGATTTAGAATCTAACAAGTTTACGAGAAAATACTACTAATTATATTGAAATATGAAGAAAATTCAGGTTTTTCGTCAATTTACCATCCAACTTGCTTCGGACCCCTTAATCTGCAATTCATTGTTGCTAGCTCGGCTAAGAGCTCCAGAAGATATACTTTGTATGCCAACGAACACCAATAACTAAAACTAATTTGACAGACTATAAACCAACTGACTTCTGGTTATGATACACGTGCTCTCTAGCTAGCTTCGGTAAAAGTCTAGCTCTAACTGCTTTTCGAATCTATCAAGCTATAATCTTACGATAAACTTGATCTAAAGCTAGCTATATGAAATACTACTAATAACAATTGATATGTGGTAGTAAAAATATGAAGAAATGCTGGATTTTCGTCAATTTACCAGCTAACTTGCTTCGGAGACACTGAAAATTAATGGGGTTCAACGGTGGAAAATACAATGTTTGGAACGCTTTACTTCCGCATTCCTCGATAACAATGGGAGTCTATGGAAGTGTCGCAACTCTCTTTTTCTATGGCTCTGTCCTTTGCTAGACAGTCGTCCAGGGGTAGCCTATGCGCATGGAAGACTGATAACCTGCGATGTCAGTTGATTAATGTACACTGCTTAAAAAAATAATAAATAAATCCTATTTACAAAAATGCGTAGGCATAGTGTTTACTGCTTCCTCTATCGTAACCCGGAAGTCCTGTTGAGTGAAGAAAATCGGGAGATCACGGTCCACTTGGCTGTTTCTTTCAGATTCCTGTGCCAAGCTCAGAAAGTTTGAGAGAATGAGAGAGTACATGAGTATGTCCGAAACCTCTGAGGCGGGAAAGGAGATGCCAACGAAAAAACAAAAATTAAGTAGTGACGAGAATAGTAATCCTGACCTTTCCGGCGATGAAAATGTGAGTGAAATGAATTATTACAGTTCTATAGAGTTATTAGCTAATTATATGGAAACTTTTCTGTTCGTTCATCTAGCTACTGTCTCTAGCTAGCTAATGCTAGCTAATGAGGAACTTTTGGCACCAAGGGAAAAGCAAACAAAAATGTAGCTAAATCGATGTGATGGCTAGTATGGTAGCTAACATTGTAGTCCGAATGATGGGATGACGTACTGTTTATGAATCCAAAAGTAATTGCCTACTTATGTCTTAAATAGGCTATCTAGCTCTAGAGCTAGCTAAACTGTCTCTCTTAGACATTTGGCACACTCCAGTGTCCACTTTTCAGTGTAAACACATGTAATACACATATTATTATCGTGTGAACTGCAGGAAACATTAGTCTATGCTACTCGTTCTAAAAACTTAAGCGCATTATTTGCTCCCTTTTGTCCCATTGCGCGTGGGACACGCTGCTGGTTAACGCCGTTAACAAGCGTTAAATGACTGCTACCTTTGTTCTTCGTCATGAACGTAAATTTGGAGGAGGGATAACAACAGTAGCATAGGCCTACCAGCCAAATGAGTGCTTAAAGAATATACATTGATGGTTTGATTATACCTTGGGTTACATTTCATCAACGCATAGGTTGCCAAATTCTGCTAACGAGATAATTCAACCAGTTCTACAGTTCTAGTTCTGGAAGGAAAAACGAACAAATATTAAACCAGCACCACATCAGTTCTGTTAGAACCGCAGGCCATTGAAGCTGAACTGAACAACTACTTGCAGACAGTGAGACACATCTTCTGGCATGGTGGAAGATCTATGGAACATTCTTTCTCTGTGAGCTGCCTGACAAAGTGCTACCTTTGCATATCTACCACCAGTTCCCCTCAGAGCATGCTTTTCGCACAGGTGGTAACATTGTGACCTGCCATAGGGCTGTTTATAAAGCCTGAGACAGTTGACAGATTACTCTTCCTTGCAAAAAACAACATGTATTAAAGTTTCTAAGAATGTGGCATATTGAAATAAGTAGCTGTAGAATAATCAAACTCAACATTTAAGCTTTAATTCAATTTTCTAAAATCAATAGTCGGTATACTCCATCTAAAATGTTTGAAACAATGCATTTAATGTGCTTGTGTCCGATGAGCGCTGTACAATGTGGCTTGAGCAGGGCTTGAAATTGCTCCCCAAATTGTCTGCAAATAAAAAATATATTTGGGAGCATTTGTGCAAATGTTTATGGTGCAACCTGTTTTAATTTATTTGCTTGCTAATTGGCCTACTGCACACGATCTGCTGTGACCAGTCCACCGTTCTATCCAATGTTACATAATTAATTAAACTTAATCTTTACATTCTTAACTTTAATGCAGATTTTAGATGTAGAAAGAGTTTAACATAGCCCAATACATGACAACATTTTCGACTTTACGGAGCCGTTTATAACTCCTCCCCAACTGCAAGCAGCAACTCTAGCTGGTCGTTTCATGCAGCCACAGCCAATGCCAACCAATAGGAGCCAACGCACCTATTGGTTTACGGAACGCTAGATTGGCTATGCAAATGTAATCGTGGGAAGCCAAAATATGGATTGTGATTAAAACTCGATTAATCGTGCAGCCCTAAGTACTACCAATTAAAAAAGTTAATTCCTGCATATCCATTAACTAATGCACTTCTGAAATCTTTTTTTTAATCCTAAGTATTTGACCTTGGTTACCATGGGTCTTTTTGGAGTCTCCACAAGGCCCTTTTAGAAAACGCCTGGATGTACTAAAAAAGGTGTCCTTTTTATAATCCAAAGGAGTGCAGTAGGCTACTACATTGAACTAATGCGATAAACAAAGGCATTTGCAATTAAATGAAACTAAGTGTAGTAAGACATTTTATAATTCTGTTTAGTTATTTAGAAGATAATTCACTTTTACAACCGATATTCAGCTACTTTCAAAGGGGTTGGCTAGTTAACAGAATCACAATATTAAGTGGGTATACTCAGCATAGATCAGTGAATTTTGTTATGTAAATTAATGTGTTTACTGATGTCAAAGCTGCCAGCACATTGCAAATGTACAAGCGAACAAAATCCCTGAGAAAATGTCACGTCTGTGCTGAACTACACTCCGGCCACCCCCCCTGTTCAACGGTGCACACACGGTGCATGGTCACATTCACTCCCTCATCGCCTGCAAATAATGTTTTTTTAGTCTTCTGTTCAGGCATGAAAATCCCTCACCTTTCGGCGAAATTCACAATTTTGAAACCAAAATAGGTGACCTACGTGAATCGTGTAGATTCAATGAGAAATTGTTTTGGGGGGGTGTTCATATTCAGTGAACTGCGAAGGTGCAGTCAGAAGGGAGCGTGAGTGCATGGAAATATTAACGCGAAGGGCCTTGCATCACCAGTGCAGACCACCAATTCACCCAGGAGCTCTGTTGACATAGACTTAGCTAACGTTAGCTACAGCTTGATGAATTGAGTCATTGAACACAGCAGAGAACGTAACGTTAGCCAGCTAGCTAAAGCACTGGTGGAAAATTATACGTTTACGCTACCGTCTTTGAAGAGGTAGATTTTGAGGTGAGAGGACTGACGGCAGAACGTAAGGTGGTCCACCGGACTGGCCTTCGGTTTGTTTTACCAATTGGACAAACGGATCCCAGCTAACACGGTTACGTTGCCATAACGTCATTCGATGACCAAACATTCGTGAGAAGTGAAAGACGCCCTGAGGTAATGGCAACGTCATTTTGTGACATTGCCAGTCCGTAACCGCGACGTTGTGGCAACGTTATTTTCCGACGTTGCCAGTCTGTAACCGCGACCTCCTAGCAACGTAATTTCCCGACGTTGCCAGTCTGTAACCGCGACTTCCTAGCAACGTTGTTTTGTGACGTTGCCAGTCCTTAACCGCGACCTCCTAGCAACGTCATTTTGTAACCTATATTTCTCAATTCTACTGCGGTTCATATGCAGACCTCATTTGCCCAAAATGCTTCTTGTTCTTGTATTTAATAGGCTAGCCTACATGGTAGCCAACTTTAGGTTTGTTTGTGTGCTGTGTAATAATAATAATAATAATACATTTTATTTATATAGCGCTTTTCAAGGCACTCAAAGTCGCTTTACAGAGTCCAGTATTCATTCAGACCCAGTCATACCGGTGGTGCAGAAGCATGGCTGCCCAATCAGCGCCTACGGCCCCTCTGACCACCACCAACATTCATTCAACATTCATACGCTGCATGTCTTTATGATGGTGGGGGAAACCGGAGTACCCGGAGGAAACCCACGCAGGCACGGGGAGAACATGTAAACTCCACACAGAAAGGACCTGGAACGACCGGGGTTCGAACCAGGGACCTTCTTGCTGTGAGGCGACAGTGCTAACCACTGAGCCACCGTGCTGCCCAATTGTAGCCTATTGGCATACACTGTGGTTCTTCTAGATTAGCTGTAATATTGCTGTAAATATTTTTTTTACCTTGAAATGTTGTATACAAAGCATTAGTATGACAACATTTGTTGTTTTGACAAATATGTATCCCCCCCACCACAATCAGAACAACTTAGGTATGCCTTACAATGAGTTGACAATGCTATTGAAAAGCTTTGATTATTTTTTTGAGGGTCTTATATTTGCACTTGCCTGGCTGCCAGCTGTTTTCCTGGACCCCCATGGGTTCTCCTCCACCAGACCAGAGTTGACACCTAGATCTGGTGATGCATTTGCTTCTAAACATAGCCTTTAGGGTTGCCATGGCTCATACAATTATTGTCACTGTTATAAACGGTCATTTATTACCCTTATTTCCCAGGGACACGTGCTAACAGTCTGGGGTGTCTTTGAAGAACTTCTCGACTGGATGCGACGAATTAGCACTGCATGAAACTGTAAAGGAGCAAGAGGCAAACCAATTACTTGAACAATTCGAGCTAAGCTTGCCTCTATGTAACCTTTTGCATTACCTAGCTAGATTAAAACAATATGGCGTCTAGCTAAATTAGCTAAGCAGAGCTAGCATTGTGAGGAGCATTGGCCAACTTGGCATGTGTTAGCTAATGTTATGCTAACTATTCTAACTATAATAGTAATATAGAAGCATTTTGTAACTCAATTAATTAAGGTGATTTTGAATTAGACGGCTCAAACATTATAAAGTCCTTACTAAAGAGCGTCAACGACGCATGAAACCTTGCAGAATCTCTTGGAATTTTGAAAACCCCTGCTTCACCGAGTCGTTGAAATAGGCATGCGCACGTCGTTGGGTCAGACTGTTAACCAATGTTAACTCCTAACTTGAACATTGTAGTAAGCCTTTTCACACAAAAATCAATAAAGCTATTTAGAAGAACCAATTTTATCTAGTTGATATGGCAAAATAAAATATTTTGTACAACTTACTCAAAAATGACACTAAGGGGAAAAATTTCAAGTCTTATATATATATTTTTTTTACCAATGTTCGACGTCGCGGCAACGTTGTCCACGGGTCTAAAAATAACGTAACCACCCGACCAAGGGACAACGGCAACGTTGTCCATGGCACCAACCGGCAACATTCACTTTATAAAGTTGCTACGACGTCGCGGCAGCGTTACCATAAGGTAACGTCGCGGGTTACCAAATGACTACTGTAACGGTGGCAACCCCAGGTAATGTAAATTCGTGCGCCAGGCAGGCCCAGAATCCTGCCAATTAACTGGGGTGTGTTACCGTCAGCAATTAAGGTAAATAATATAACGAAGGCAAATCAGTACGTAGTACTCTTTACTAACAAATAAACAAACAATCAAAAACCAACATATAATTCCCCCTTGGTCACACGCCAGGGCAAACGAAACAAAGAAAAACCATTAGCGCTTAAACGCCTGTATCCACAACACTTAGAAATAAACAAAACGATGCAGAGAAACGGTCTGTGGTGTGTAGTGTAAGGGTGTGTGTTTGTTGTAGGCGAGGGTGCGTGTGGTGGTGGAGAGGCTTGAGAGTCGCACAGCTTTACATGCGAGACGAGCAAGGTGTTCTCCAGTCTGCTTACGGACACGGTGGACGCCACGGATCTGCCCTGGTCCTCCTGAAGGCAGAACGGCAGGTTCCATGCACATCGACTATCCTTCGGATCCCTGTGTGGCCAATCCGACCTTTCCGGTTGCCGGGTGGTTCACCGTGTCGCGTCGGGAGGTCTTCACCGGACCACGGACTCCAGCACTTGCGGTCGGTAGGCAAGCGTCGTTATGATTCGTTTCTTTAGTTTCACCAACTGGATGAACTCCTTCAGGCTCCGTCTGTCTGTCTACTGTGTTTCTCGCTCTTCCTTTGCCCTTCATTCGGAGCACCCTATGTACGCAGGGACCCCTCCCACAGTGACGTGAGTGGTTGAAACGGCGTCATCAATTAGGCACCCCGCTACACTACGCGCGCTCGCATTAAGCATGGAAGTCCCTAACTAACCTCATGACTCAAGGCTGAAGTTACGTTTCTCCTGCTCTCCCGAGATTGGCTAAAAAAGTATCTCAAAATGCATCAGATTGATGCTTTCAAATATGGAATATTACATTTTTCTTAAGGCCTAATTATGCTTCTGCGTTTTTCGAAAAACGCAGAGGAAGGAACGCCCTCGTCTCCGTGGAACGCCCTCTGCGTGCTCTCCGTCAGCCCTCGGAGAGCTTTTGACGGATTGACGTGCACCTCCTGAATTTTCTAACTATCCGTAGAAATTACGCAGAGCGACGGAGAGCGACGGAGACCCCCTTGGCTGTGATTGGTCCGTATTAAGAAGTCAGGGGCGGGGTTGCCGCTATGGGTTGCCGTGACCAACAAGACCAGGGGTGGGGAACTTCCGACCTGCGGGCCATATGCAGCCCGAAAAATCATTTGGTCCAGCCCGCCATGGCATTGCAGTGCAGGCACCATATTATTAGGTGCATTATTCGTTGGCAGCAGCACTATTTTAATATGTGGAAGAGGACCGTGGAGGCGCTCAGCGTCGCGTTCTTGCCAATCAAGCCCCAATACGTTGTTGGTTTGGGCTAAACCCGGAATGTTTACAACGTCTGGCTCCGCGCCTGATTAACACTCGGATCGATAAGCAGTCTCTAAAATGGTAGCAATATAAAAACATATATGATCCCTTTCCGTAATCATAATAACCCCCCAGAAATGTTCACAGCACACCCAGTCAAAGCAGGCTGCCCTTCCAGCTAGCATCACAAACATCACCAAAGAGATCGAAGCAGTTTTTACAATTCATATTTCAGCTAAACAGTACATGTAAATCGGCATTTGAATTCAAATGTGACGAGAAATGGGCAGTGTAGTCACTGAAACTGTGCATATTTTATTGATAAAACGGCTCATTTGTAAATTTGTTCCGAGTTTTCGATAACCTATAGCTAGCATCGCAGTGCAGCGCCACCTACTCTTCTGGCGGTGAATTGTTTTCAGCACCCACAGCCTACGGAGAACTATAAACGAAGTCTATCCGTGTGTATCCGTGCGTATCCGTGAGCCCGCCCACCCGAAAACGGAGACGCAGAAGCATATTGAGGCCTTTATGGGGGAGCATGCACACGGACCCCCTTAGAGGGGTAATATCCTTCTCACCTTTTTCACCCCTGACCCATTTTCATGCCTGTCTGTTCTGTTGATGGCTGGCAAAGAACAATCTTAGGCCACTGGGTCACTTATGGCACATATTATTGACTCATTTTAAGCAATCAAACTACCTGAACAAAATTAGACGAAACGGAACATTCTTCTTTTCTTTTTTACGAAAATCATTTTGATCAATGAATTTTGATATATGTGACAGGGAGTAGGAGAACTTTCAATGATACGGTACATATTTTCTTAACCCTTTCCTGCCGGAGGCAAAATTCCGAACATTCCATATGCTGCCGAAATATGATTATCATATTCATATTCATATTTTATGAATTTTCATATTCAATCGTACACCTAAACGGGTTATACCATTTTGAAGAGGAGAACTAGGGGATTTTAATGATGTGAATAAATATATGATTACTTAAGGCAAATCATATTTTATTAAGGTGATTTCAGGCAGCCATTTTTTACAAAAACTTCTCCATCCACCATACCTCATCAGACAACTTACATTTTGACGACTTTAATTACAAGATGGAGGAAAACTTTGACTAGGTGGAATATCCACAAATCTGTGGGCAATGTAAATCCGAAAACAGATTAGAAATATCTTATTTTGATTAAAAGCTATGACCATTCTAGTGACTAGTGGTAACATGGGGAAAACCGTAATTCTCCTCCCCCAAAAGTAGCTAGCGCTATGCCTGGCTACTCCTATCGATAACTAAAAAACGTTCTACTGTCTTCCACAATCGACCGAATTGGCCAAACAAGATATCAAAATGTAGCTTATAGTTTACATAATCTAGCTAGTTAATGTTGTTTTTCCAAGTTTCACAGAAATATGCTAAAGTTGAGGCTAAACAGCGCTACTATCGTCATACTACCCTTCCTGCCGGACAAGTATTTCTCTCGTCAAAATAACTCCCGTCACTCCCACAAACAAATTCTTCGTAAGTAAAAAGTTTAGACTTTTAATTGACAATATTCACAACACATATTAAGACACTTGTCTTTAATCATAATATCGTCTCCGATTTCAATTCGAAGCTGTAAATCTCACGCTGTAGGCAATCTTCCATGATCTCCGCTCTAGCTCCGCCTCGGAAAACAATGGCTGCCGTTGCAGACGATACAGGAAAATCCTCCTCCCACTAACCCCTTAACCAATGGTATGTGCTTTTAGCTTAACTTGTCATGAGTATCCAGAAGCTTTCAGAATTAAAATTGGTGATTGGACGGCAGAGCTATTAAGGCGTGAACCATGGGCATTTAAATGCCCATATTTGAATGGTCCGGCTGGATAGTCCACTAAAGTGCCTGGGGCAATTCACGCATTCATGAAAATGTTCTTATCTGGAATTCGTTGTAGGCTAAGAACAGAATTTAAGGATTTACGTTTCGCCTTTGCACGTTTCTCTTCTTCTTCCTTTCTTTTCTTAAATTCCGCCCCGGATGGCTTTTGCCTCTTCATTATTTCGTTCTTCGAAGTTCTTGAACACACACACACACACTCTAACCCAGTGGTTCTCAATCCTGGTCCCCGTGGGCCACTGCCCTGCATGTTTTTGATGTTTCCCTCCTCAAACACACCTGATGCAATTTAATGGCTCGTTATCAGGCCCTTTTATTTGAATCAGGTGTGTTGGAGCAGGGAAACATCAAAAACATGCAGGGCAGTGGCCCACGAGGACCAGGATTGAGAACCACTGCTGTAACCAAACGACTCACTGTGCTAGCATGTTCTGATTACACCAAGGAGGTACGTACCCCTTCCGTTTTCGATTTGTGGCTCATTTTACCCTAATGTTAAATGTATTTTTTTTATGTCAAAATATTGGTGGGAGATATAGAAGGGGGCGCAAAAAAAATGCCCAGCAATGAAAAAAAGATACATGCTGGGCGCATTATTTTGCGCCCCCCCTCTGAGTTGCGCCTTAGGCGACCGCCTAGACCGCCTGTAGGAAAGACCGCACCTGAGTGAAGGCTTCATAATCATTTGCATTAAGGTAGGCTACCACAGCATTGGCAATTTGACTAGAATAGATGTGGAGATTGAACAAGTACTTCAGAGATGACAGAAAAATTGTGCTCTGAGAAATAGAGGTACCAAAACCATTAAGAAATGTCATTACCAGCTGCATCCCGGGCATTGCTCTATAATTCCAGAAACCTGTGTGTCAGGCAGCATCGTGGTAACTGTGCCCTATCTATAATTCCAGGAATTTGTCACTGTGGTTAGATGGATTAGAATTACTGTCTTATTTGGACTGAAATAAAATGATCCCTTTCTTGTAAACACCTGTGTTCGAATAATTGCGGTCCGGCGACGATCCGATTGACACCCCGAGATAACTCGGTCCGCAGTGGCGGACTCGGACTGTTTGAAGGGCAGGAGCGAAAAAATTAAAAGGGCACATTCCTATGTAAAGAGGAAGGTTTTCCTATGTAAAGAGCAGCCAATAAGGCACTTTCTCTCATATTCACCACTCTAGAGAGCAATTTTTCAACCATGTAGGCACTGTAAGGGCATTAGAAGGGCACTCATTGAGCACGTTATCGGATTTTCTCTCGTAATTCGCCACTCTTTACGGCACTTTAGCGCGCTTTTTCAACCAAGGAGGCACGAAGGGGGGCGGTCGCCCCCCCCTGAGTCCGCCACTGTCGGTCCGAGTCGGTTGATAATTCGGACATCTCATGCTTGTAAATGGTGAATTGGGCTATGAACTGGACACTGCGTCTTTGCGCATGCTTGAGATCCCGCTGCCCCCCTCCCTCCCAGGTTGTTACCCGGAAGTCGAAAGAGACGATAAGTTGTCGCTGCTGGGAGCCGGCCCGACAGAAACAAACAAACGCGATGGACAACCCAGAATACTTTGTTTCTGCTCTTCATACAGACTGTTCATTGAGACCTTTGCGGTACAGTGGCAAAGTGCAACAACATATTGGTGGTCTGAATTAAATTCTCCATGTTCCTTCGGCGGCGGCGTCTTCTCTCCATAATCAATCTCGCCAATAGCGCCGTTTGCATTTCGCAGTATTGTCATCATGCACGAAATGTAGAGGGAGCTTCACCTTGCTCTCCGTTCGCCATCTTTCTCGAAATGTTGATGTTGTTGTTGTTGTTGGTAGTGGTGAAGAGGTCAAGCGGAAATGGCTGTATCACCACTAGTTGTAATGAAAACAGCGCCACGTATCGTACTGGGATATGACATGCTTTCGGCCAATGATTCGCTTTATTCACTGCCATATATATTAGGATAATAGCAGTTGCCCCAAAAAATATCATTGTCCGAATAAAGCTAAATTGGAATTAGGGTTGCAAAGGGGCGGAAAGTTTCCGGTAAATTTCCGGAAAGTTTCCACGGGAATTTGGGGAATTTTGAAAACAAAAATCTGCTAAAGTTTTTTTGCAAAAACATATAACAGGGAACTTAAATGTAGTTAAGAACAAGTCTATGCATGACTATCTCAGCTGGACCCTGAATGCAGCTGGTTGGAAACATTGTCTGCCAGAAACATAAACGTAAACATAAAACGTTCTGTTGTTTTTGAACGTCTTTGTCATCGGTGTCGAGTCTGAACATTTCAGCCCTATGCCTGGCAAGTGTGAGAGAGCCGAATTGCGTAGAGGCCAAGAGCGGTATTGCAAACAGATAGATATTTCAATTATAGCTTGCAACATATTGAAATACATTTTTGGAGCTGTGAACTTGGTTAAACATTTTGAATTATGAACTGACCTAGTTCATTTGAAAATTTGTGAACTATGAACTGAACTAGTTCATGTAGAGAGTGAACTTTCCCATTTGTCATTACCTAGCATATTGATTACTTGGTAAACTGAAGCCATGTTCATTTTAATACCAAGTTTATTTATATACAGTAGACTACATTTTTACAGCAGTGAGAGTAGGATGTCTGTATGTCCACACAAAAGTACACCATCACCTCGATTATTCGCGGCTTTCGGGGTCCATCAACAAGCGCGAGTTGGGCAACTACTACTCACAAAATGTCAAATGTCAAAAATGACATTTTTAAAAGTTGAATTATAAATGTTTGCATGCATGTCTGCTTATGAAAAGGCAAATACAGTCAAAATTACCCCAACATTTCCCGTTTATTCCTGTTAATTCCCGTTAATTCCCGTATATTCCCGTTAATTCCCGTGGAAAGTTTCCAACTTTTAATATTCCTGGAATTTTGCAACCCTAATTGGAATTGATACCATCATGGAAACTTACTGTGTGTGTCACCAATTTTATCATGGGCACTATGCACTAGTGCAGGGGTCGGCAACCCAAAATGTTGAAAGAGCCATATTGGACCAAAAAAACTAAAAACTAATCTGTCTGGAGCCGCAAAAAATGTAAAGCCTTATAATGAAGGCAACACATGCTGTAAGTGTTTATATTAGCTATATTAGCTTACTATCAAAATGATAAGTAGGCTACAAATAGGCCTACATAAGGAGTATTTGTTATGATTCATGAATACATGTTTATTTTTCCTGCAGCGCATTCTGGAGAGAATGACGCACCACGTGACTACTCTGCTGTACAATAGTGCTTAAACTAGTGCTTGACGTAAATCTTCGTTGAAATAATATTTAAGCAATATAGTAGGCTACTCGTGAGACTGGGGTAGGTAAGGGATATTCCCACGGGTGGTGTTCGTACTCTTACCTACCCCTCTTGCACGAGTACTATATTGCTTTTATACAACCATTTATAGTCAACCAATTAACATTTAAACACGAAGTTATTGATTTAAAACATGTTTATTTCGCCATTGTTCCTCCGCAATGAAAAAAAATAGTTTCATTGTCAACGTCAGCTGAGCTAGTTATCAGCCCGAAAGCTAAGGTTATGCTAGCAAGATTCAAAGGCAATAACATTGTGTACGGTTGACAAACAGTCAATATAATTGTACAGTATGTTTGAAAAGAAGATTTGCTAGCTAACCAGCCATGTCACTGTCTCCAAATCAATATCCAGATTTTCACGAACAAAGTAGCCTACTAGACTAGTCTAGGCTACGGCCGTAGCCTGGGTAGAGAGTGGAAGCAAATGGATGTGAGCTGATCGCATCAAAGTTGACATATTCTCCAAACATTAATTATAATTTAAAAGTAGAGCTATGTTTAACAACAAGACTAGCCAGCTTTCGAGCATTGTCCCCAAATAAAATCTTTTATTTTTAAGAAGAAAATAATCGGCCATGTGTAGAGTTGCTGCTAGTCTAGTACTACTGTCGTGTTGGCCGCAGCCTGTCGAAGTAGATTGACTAGCGAGGTGAATACCGAATGGGATGTGAGATGAGCGGTTACGTTACACTGACACAGTACATTCTGAAAATAAACATTTTTCAAATAGGTTAAGTCACTCATTGTTGTAAATACAAGTTAGTTTGTTAAAGTCTTTCAAAATTGTAAATGGAGGCTTTGACTTGTCCTTGTTGTCATGGTTACTTATTTGTATCAACGCGAATGTTTCATCGCGGAGTGATTTATAATTAGCTGTGAAAAGTCAGAGTTGGGATGTCCAGGATGTCAACTCATGGAACTCGTCTCTCGTCCATCAGAAACAGCTAAATAAGTCGATAGAACCCAATTGTTTTATAAAATGTATTATCCAATGCTGTAAAAATGTGTATAATAAATATTTAATTTCAACATTTCGGTTTTAATAATTAAAACAAAAACTTTTTCAATTTTCATATTTTTGAAAAAGCTCCAGGGAGCCGCATGCGGCTCTCGAGCCGCAGGTTGCCGACCCCTGCACTAGTGTATCTAACTAGAGAGCATGCAATTTCTGTGGAAATTGTGAGGGTGTGCCTGTTTGCGTCGGTTGCAGGTGGGTCCGTCCCTTTAAGTTTTTCCCTTCTAGTGATATTTTCAAGCATTTAGCCTACTCATAGGCTATTGCATAATTCATTAAGAACACCCTTGGAAAGAAGCTACTGTAACAACGTTATCACTGGCAATATTTCTGATGGAATCGCGATTCAAACAGTATGTCTGCTAACTGAAAATATGCCCCCAAAAACCTAAATAAGTTTGACATTTATTTAGTGGAAAATCGCTCATGCTTAAAAAACTCAATAGCGCTCATTGTCAGTAACAATGCAAAATGCGATATAGCCCTTTGTGGAGAAGCTGCCCCGGTAAATTGTATACTACAGTGTTCGTCTTGGTAGCTAGCGATTGCGTTGGTTGTATTCGATGTCACGTTCCGTCGGTTTAGGCTGAACATTCAATATTTTTGTCATGAACAGATTGACAAGTTTAGGCTGTGGCAATGAAGAATCACTTTGTATTGTAGCTGACCAACAGCGCAAAGACAACAAAGCTGACTAGACTAGCTAGATGTTTGTTAGCTAACTGGCTACAGCTATACCACTACGGCACTAGCTGGTGGTGGCTGGACGATTTGTACAGTGTACCTCCCATAAGCGGTCTGGAACGGAAGACTACAAGGTAGCAAATTAGCTGTAGCTAGCTAGCTAGGTTTAACACTTTTGGTAACAGATACAGTAGTAGAGATGTGCCGGTGTAGCAGCTAGAGCTAACTCCTCTCTGAAATAGCAGACTACTGTTTCCGAAAGTAGTGTTCAAGTAAGTGTTAATTTAAAAAAAATGTTGCCCCAGTAATTTGCTCACTTATATTGTAAACTAGCTGACTTCCATCAAAACAATCATTCGCGCGTCTGAAACCGGAAGCTTTCAAGGGCCAAACTTGACGAATGAAAATTCTAGAATGTTCATCAAAAAAGGTCTATACTAGCTTAGCTCTAATATCAGCGTACAGTATAGAGCTATCATATTTTAGCTGCCTACATTTTAAAATTGTGTTTCATATCACAATGTTAAATGAGTAAATAGTTAGCTATCACCATAGCCTCTTTGCATTACAAATCGTTGACTTGCAATGTCATGTCTAATAAATACCAAAACAAACATTTATTTGTGAGGAATGGTTATTTTAACAATTGAAAACAGATGTATCACAGACCGCTGTCGTATGTGTCGCATGTCGCCCGGCCAACAGAGGGTAATGTCATGATGCTAACTACAGACTACTGTTTCCGAAAATATATGTACTTATTAATATCAGCATATATGATATTGTACATAACATTTCAGAATGTTGTTTTTTATGACAATGTTAAATTAGTAAATAGTTATCACCCTGGCTTCTTTGCTTCTGGCATTTCAAGTTAGCCTAGCTATCTCCCAGAAGTTAAAGAGCTGCTAAACGAATGTACACCATCACCTCGATTATTCACGGCTTTCGGGGTCCATCAACAAGCGCGAGTTGGGCAACTACTATTCACAAAATGTCAAAAAAGTACTACATTTCATTTTTAAAAGTTGTATTATACATGTTTGCATGCATGTCTGCTTATGACAAGGTAAATACAGTTAAATGACCCCTATATTTCCAGTTTATTCCTGTTAATTCCCGTTTATTCCCGTTAATTCCCGTGGAAAGTTTCCAACTTTGAATATTCCCGGAATTTTGCAACCCTACTAATTATGGCTGATCGCAAACCATGTCATATATTTGCTCTTAAAAATGTACCGCCATTCTGTACTACTACTTTGCCGTTTCCAGTTTCCATCTCGCAGAACGTCAGAGGATTTTTGCCACAATTTCGGTTGGCATTCATCTTGCGTATGAATGCATTTCATTTAAGGGATTCCTTAGGAGACGTGGACAAACTACATTCAAAACGAATGCAGGATGTGTGTGCCAACCATTATTCCCTTCATCAATAAATACAAATGAAGTTAAAAATCTTCTCTGTCATGACTGCTGACGGTTAAGAAAGAAAAGAGCCCTAATATAATTTTTCCATATGCATTTTTTTAATGTTTAGGATGATGCAGTTAGTATTGAGAGTGGGACAAATGTGGAGCGTCCAGACACACCCACCAATACAGCCAATGCTCCAGGGAGAAAGAGCTGGGGAAAGGGCAAGTGGAAGTCTAAGAAATGCAAATATTCCTTCAAGTGTGTTAATAGTCTTAAGGTGAGTATCAAGATTTCTTACAGTGTAGCATACTCATGTAGTCATTGTCCTGTACCACATTCAGTGTTATATTATCTGTAAAGAGCATAGTCATTCAGTATTAACACCTTGAAAGTTTGACGCCCTTTTTGACCCCAAAATCTTAAGACAAAGTACTGCATTGCTTAGTGTAATATTGCTAGTGTCAATAAAGCAACATGACTTATCATATTTAGCTGTACTGCATTAATTGTCATTGCATAAAATATTACAAGACAAAAAACCTTTCCCAGGAGGACCATGGCCAGCCACTGTTTGGAGTCCAATTCAACTGGCACAGTAAAGAGGGGGACCCTCTGGTTTTTGCAACAGTGGGAAGCAATAGAGTAAGTTACTCACTACATATAGTTCTTTGAATGACTTTGGACAGTTTGCTTTTACTGTTTCCAGATGAGGATAAATACAAGGCTGCCAAATTTGACAGAATATGCAACATCTGTTTAATTTAATCCTGTCTTACAACCGATGTTAGTTACAGATGTTACTCATTAGTGATACGTGGGTCAACCCACAAGGTTGATCTGTGGGTTGCGCAGGTTTGGGTAGGCTTTCTAGATGATACCACAGGTTCAGGCAGGTGGGACAAAAAGTAACAAAGCAGTGTTCTGAGTAAGTTATTAATAATTTACAGAAAGTATGTATGTAACTTTTAGTCCACCTTCTCTTCCCTTGTATTTGTAATCTTAAACACGTGTCTGAGTGTTGAGGCTTTACCTAAAAATTGTTTCCTTACAAAGTGGTATTGGTGGCTTTTGGTTACACCACCTGTACCAAAATGATTGGTCAGAAAGAGGCTACCACTGACCATGTGGCTTACCTAATCAGAGAAGAGCTAAAAATCGGAGATGCTAAGGTTGCACAGCATAAAGTCAGCGAAAACGTACGTTGTGAGCAACACTTGACCACTTTTTCGCTCACCAGCTTCTGTGACAAGTGGTTTTCCAAAGTTACTAGCCACTGAAGTTTTCTCACACCGGTTGTGTGCCGCCACTTTGTAGTCTTGTTCACACAGTGACCAACAGTGTGAACAAGACTACAAAGTGAGCCACATTCACCCGCAAATTTACAATGGTAGTTGGCAGCAAACAAAAACAAAAGGTCTATGTAGAGTAGGGGTGTCAATACCAGTAAAATAACACGATTCTCGATGCCAATTTCGATACCACGGTACAAAAAAGGATTTTCTAAGATTCCATGTACTTGAACTTGAAACATGACCTTCTTTATTAAAATATTTGCAAAATGTCATAAGACATACAAAACATGTCAGAGTAGCCTGGTCCTAACCAGACTCTCGTACATTTCAAGCAAAATCTAAATTGAGCTGAAGTATGTAGGAGGGCAGAGCCAGGCTAGTGCAATAGAGCATAGCACAAAATAATAAAGTGCAAGCCATTCAGCTAACAGGATGAACATGAGTTTACCTTCTAACCAAGGTAGACTATAGGCTAACGTTAAAACTACAGCATAGCTAACCTAAACTACGTACATAACTACGTACTCAAACATCATGTAACGTGTATTTCAGTATGACCGATTAAAAATGTTTTAAAAAGTGCATTCTTTGGATGTAGGCTATTCAGGCGACCACAACCAACATTGATTCATTTTGTATGATGCCAGATGTTAGCATCTGTGCTGCCCCTTTTCTGGAACTGAATCAGAACTCAACTTGAATTCTTTAAACAAATCCGGATGACGATCTTTCAGGTGCTTAGCTAAATTGGAAGTATTACCTCCCTTGGTTTGAAGACCACGGTAGCATCTTTTGCTTAATGGCTTCTGCGGATTAATTATAATGCCATGGTCATCTGCCTCAAACGCAAAGTAGGCTATTTCCAAACACAACTTTTTGTGCTTTTCTTGTTAACAAGTCGAAGTGGGGCAATCGCTGCAGCTGCAGTTGCCATCTTGGTTTTCTGAATCTAAATGTCGACTGGAACACTCCTGAATACTGCCCCCATCAGTCCCAGAAGAGGCGCAGCACCAATGCTAACATCTGGCACCGGTGCTTACGGTGCTTCAAAAAAATGGGCATCGTCAGTGTTTTGTTATTTTAGAATCGAAAGGTATCGTAAGTATCGGTTCTCGTGACATCCCTAATGTAGAGTTCATTTTATTGGTCGAAGTTTATCTTCTCTGCCCCAGGGCAGCTGTGGCTACAGTTGTAGCTTACCACCACCGGTGTGTCTGTGTCTGAATGCACACTGGACTCTGTAAGCGACTTTGAGTGACCCACAATAAAGCGCTATATAAAACCTATCAATTATTATTATTATTCTTGCGGTACTGTCCACTTTTCAAAATGTTCGCATTAAGTGGTTGTTTGTGTCTGTTTATTTTAAGATATTGTCATTTTCAAATCTATATAAATGCAAGTGTGATTAAAAAAGAATAGCAACAGAATAACATTTAATTTTAGATGCAGCTCACTGGTGAGTTGTGCTATTTTTAGAAACCAGACTAGCCGCACTCAATCTGCGGTCTCAAATCCGTCTTGGACCCAAGCTGATTTACAGCAACATAAAACAACATAATACAAATCGGATGCCTACTGGTCTACGTCGTGGGTCGTAGCAGGAACTGTGGTTGTCGATGACAGACAATTCTCCTAGTGGCAGGTTCAATCTGCAGCCAACATGCATGAAAATGCCGGTAGCTGGCAAATCTATGAAAAATATTTAATTGCATTGTAACACCTGGGACACACAGGCTGCGAAGCGCCTGGAAGCGCCACGATCGGCTACGACTGAGCAAAAGCTGTTCACACCAGACGCGCATTTCTCTGAGCTTTCAATCAATAGTAACGTCATTCACATTGCACAATTATTTGATGTCATCACAGCAGCTTTACAGAGCTTTAGTTTCTGCCTGTATGCAGGAATCAGCTGACCATGGTGTGGTCAGTGTCCCAGTGCTGCTCGGGGTACAGCGTGGTAGGCTCTACTGATTGTAGTGATCTAAAATGTTCCCTTATTTGGTAGGGCATTTAATGGTCTGTATTTTTGGGAGTTCATGGCTGACATTTCCGAGGAGGTCGCTGAGGACAATAACCAAGGAATCCGGATTTGCTCGCGCCACACTCAGTATTTGGTCTGCGAGCAAGCCTCCTTGACGATGGCCTGTGGAGGCATGTAGACACCGACCAGGATGAATGCACAAACTCGCATGACGAGTAAAAAGGTGCCGTTTATTCAAAAATAATTCAGATCAGGAGAACAGTGCTGCAAAATAACTGTCACATCTTCACACCAGCCTCTGTTAGTGTACAATACAAATACCACTGCACTTTTTTCCCCCGGAGAGTTCTGTGTCACGATCTGTTCTCACAAGTTGAAAACCCGCCAGTTGTAGCAGAGTCTGGGATAAATTCACAGAGCTATTCTCTGTGAAGCACAAAATGGAAGATGAATGAAAGGGCCAATCCCAATACTCCCCTTTACCCCTACCCCTAACCCTTACTTTTGCTCGTTCACCTGAGAGATAGTGGTGTCCCAATACTCTTTTTGAGCTAGGGGTAGGGCTAAGATGTAGGGGTATACACCTCTTAAAACCAAGTAAGATCGGGACCTTACTTGAAACCTAGGGCTATGTGAATACTGCTTGACCGGCAACAATGGCTGCCAGATCATCCAGAGAGTCCGATAAATATTAATTAAAAATGTATTAAAGGCTTTTTTGTGCTATACACAGTCCTGTACATTTGCAACCATTTTCCTAATTGAAACGTTTCTAAAAATCGCTAGTTTGCTACGCTTACAGTTTGATTTGCACAACAGTCCCGCATTTCTCTGATTAGCCTTGAATAGACTCCATGCATGTCTACAGTTTTAATTAAACTCCATTAGCAGCGAATTTCTAACTAATTTCGTTTGATATCAGTGCATAACACTACTTGCTTTGGAGACATCGATATACGTAACCGTAACCAAGTGGCGTCTCATTTCCTAGGGCTATGTAGCCCTTACCCCTCAGTTTCGAGACACAAGGGCTAGGGGTAAACTATGGGCTAGGGGTAAGGGGGAGTAATGGGATTGGCCCAAAGTCTCTGTTTTTCACCACCTGCAAGTTTGTCCAGTTCATTAAATGCACGTTGGAGAGAAATATTCCTGGTAGCGGGTTAGGGTTAGAAAAGTGCCGTCCCGTTTCCCCCTCCTACGACGCTTCACTGCATGGACAAAGCAGAATGTGG
Organism: Mallotus villosus; assembly: GCA_903064625.1. Classification (NCBI taxonomy): domain Eukaryota; kingdom Metazoa; phylum Chordata; class Actinopteri; order Osmeriformes; family Salangidae; genus Mallotus; species Mallotus villosus. The sequence continues at coordinate 114,406 of CAEFZP010000562.1, read as the reverse complement.
CTTTGACGATAATGTCTGCTAATTCTACTATTGGAGCAGAAAAGTGGGAAATGGATCTGCTGAAGTTGTTTCCCTGATGTTTAATAGCTCATCTCTGGTTGGATAACTCAGTGTTCCTGGCAGAACATTGAATTTCTGAACAAAACAAAGTGAGTTTTGTGTCAGTGTCAGTTTTTTGAGTGTTCAGCAGCGTTCTCACCCTCCAGAAGCAAACACACCATGGCCTATCCAGTCTGCTTGTTTTTGTTTGTAGTTGTACAACACGCACTGGCATCCGTTTTGGCTTCCAAGACTCGTCCTGGTTCTAAAATCAGCGTCCACTGAACGGGAGTATAACTCATTGCTAACCTCAAACCTAACCCTGTGACAAAAAAACTGTGGTTCCCATTTCATTGTTGAATATAAGGGATTCAAGAAGTTGTAATCTTTTTTTCTCGTCTTTGGTAAGCCTGAAAACGTGTGTACACGTTTGGACCATCTATGCTTCCATGCTATTGGTTGGCGTCAACATAGCCACCCCCCTTTTTATGTAGTGTCTGCGCTAAACTGTATGTAGTCCCGTAATATGTTTTATGTAGTCCTACTGTGATCATGTGGGCTCTTACGTAGCTATCATTTAGTATTTGGGACAGTTCATTTGTGTGGGGGAGAGCCACTTGTGCGGTTGATCCGGTATCACACTCCAGTCCAGTAGGTGGTGGTGATTCACCTATAGGGGCTACCATGTTTGCTAACCGGCATTAAAATAACCAAAGAAGAAGACTGAAGTTGTGTGTGATTTCGAATTCTGGTGAAGGCAGAACTCAGAAAATGTCGACCACAAACTTTCTGAACAATTGTGCCCTGACTTTTACAGAATGTACTCGACTTTTATCTTCAGATATGTTATATAGTATACAAACATCTTTTTTTCAGTAGCTTACAAAATAGCCTACAGTTGTTGATAATGTCATTGCCAATTTATATCAGCCTATTTATTAACCTTAATTCAATCAAGATCGGTTGAGTGTGGACAGGTTTTCTCTCTTGCAATGATCGTTATCTGGTTTCCCCTCAGAAACGAATGAAGTGGAAGCACCCAATTTTAAACGTGTACAGACGTCAAAAACGTCCGTGTACAGACGTCAAAAACGTCCGTGTACAGACGTCAAAACGTGTACAGACGTCAAAAATTTGCGTCTGTACACGTTCATTTTTTACGTCTGTACACGCACGCGAATTCAGACGTTTTGGCACAGTTGGCCTTCCATATGAACACGTTGCCTGACTACTGCCAGGTGGTAGGTAGGTAGGTAGGTAGGTAGGTAGGTAGGTAGGCAGACAAATAGCCCTTCCAATCTTTGCTGCCGGTCCGACCTTAATGATTTTATTGCAGTCCTGCAACACCCTCTAATATCGGATTGATTTCATTTTACTGTCAAACCTTTAGATCTATTGGTTGCTATCAGGATGTTTAAGTTTATTTCAGCAAATATGATAAAGTGCTACTTAACAGCATTGCGTACCCTGCCTTTAATGTGAGCAAACAGCAAAAAACATTTTGGCATGAATTTGGGTGCAAATAGTTTTTTGAGCTTTATGTAATACAAACATTAGGCTACGTATCACTCTTCACATGTTTTTGGTATGGACAATTTGTTTCCGTGGCTTGGCGTGGACATGCCACTAGCATCCCTACTAAATTATTCGCCCCTGCCGATGTGTATTTGCAATGAAGTTGTCGTTGTTTGCAAGGAAAATATATTTAGTTTCACTTTCAAAATGTCTTTCAGCTTACACTTTTTTTGAATATTCAAAAACATTTACGACTTCTTCGCACTTTTATTTTGTAGGAAACATTTACAAATATTTTGATTATCAAAATAATAGGGTGGGCCCGCGGGCCTTTTGTTGAACAAAAGGCAATAATTTCAGCAAAAGTGGAGCAGGAGTGTTTATTTGTTTACTTGAAAGGATCCCCATTAGCTGACGCTGAAACGACAGCTAGACTTCCTGGGGTCCAAAAAGTACATAAAAAAACAGTAATCACAATCACAATTACTCACAAATAACGCACACCAAATACACACCAAAGAACAAGAAAAAGAAAAAATTCGGAAAGTACTGATAAAAGTAATACAATTAATGCAAGACAACCTGTCACATAATACAATCATGCTCAACCATTCCAGACGATTTTATAATGAAAGCAAATACAGTCTTAATCTTTTTTTTAAACCAGTTTTTCCCTTGATTTCACGAACCCCACCTGGAAGATTGTTCCAAAGCACAATTGACCTATAAAACACTGTCTTCTTCAAAGAATGGGATTTTGGTAGGGGTAAAGAAATCTGATGACTATTCGCCCCTCTTGTGTAATGTGAATGCATATCTGAATAGTAAATTATATTGTCATAAAAATATTTTGGAGTGCGGGTGTTAATAATTTTATGAAAATATACTAACATGTTAGCAGATAGTCTATGCTTGACCCCCAGCCAAGCAAGACGGTCATGCATTTCTGCCACACTAGTCCGCAAAGAACAACCAAGAACCAGCCTTGCAGCCTTATTTTGGGCCACTTGTAATTTTTTTAAGTGACTACTTGATGCAGCAGACCATACGACAGAACAGTAATCCAAATGACACAAAGCCAATGTACAAACAACACGACTGAACAACCGTGAATTTAGAAATTGTGCACATTTACGCGTTACTGCAACAGCTCTACCCATTTTAGCAACAACTTTGTTGACGTGATCAGACCATGACAACGTTGAATCCAGCCAAAGTCCAAGAAGCTTCACATGTTTTACTTGCTGTATATTTTGACCATTTACTTGTATATTAATTTTTGGATTATCAGATAATCTATACTTAAAAGCAAATATTATACTCCTAGTTTTTGAAATATTTAGAACAAGTTTATTTGTTTTGATCCAATTATACAATTTCCTAATCTCGAACGACAGAACCTGATTAAGCTCTGAACATGTAGGAGCTGCAAAATAAAGAGTGGAATCATCAGCAAACATAGTCAATGTAGCCTTACTGAGTATATACGGCATATAATTTGTGAAAATCGAAAATAGCAGAGGTCCGACGCAACTCCCTTGAGGAACACCACAATCCAGGGACTTACTACACGATAATGCCCCATTAAAATGAACTCTTTGCGATCTCTCCGACAAATAGCTCTTAAACCATCTGATTGCTGATGAAGTAAAACCATAACTAGTAAGTTTGGAAATCAAAATGTCATGGTCAATCACATCAAAGGCTGCACTGAAGTCCAGTAAAATTGTTCCCACAAGCATTGAGTTATCAATTCCTGTTAGCCAGCTATCCGACATTTTAGTCATTGCAGTGCAGGTGGAATGACCATGCCTGTAAGCATGCTGAAACTTCGTAGTCAAATCGTTGTTAGAAAAGTAATCTTGCACTTGCTCAAATACAATCTTTTCCAGTAATTTACTTAAAATAGGCAGAATGCAAATAGGCCTACTGTTTTGACCACAGAAGGTTGATTTTTTATCTTTGGGTAAAGGGATTATCTTGCCCTCTTTCCAAAGTTTTGGACACACCACACCCATCAGACATCTGTTAAAAATGTGACAGATTGGTTTAGAAATATGTCCCGCTGATAACTTCAACAGCCGACTATCCAAGTTGTCTGTACCAACAGACCTACCCACAGTTAAAGATCTCAACAACATTTCCACCTGCTCAACATCAACCTGATAAAATTCAAAACTACACATTTTATCCTTCATAATACACCTTTTAATTAGCTCATTTGAGTTGGAACCAACAGTGCATTTCATTGTCTCTCTAAAGTTGGAAACCTTATTAACAAAATAATAATTAAAATAGTTGCAATCTGTATTGGTTTAGTCAAATAGACCCCATTCAATTCAACAAAAGAAGCGCAAGTGGATTTTTTCCCCATAATTTCATTGAGTACATTCCACATTCTCTTACTATCTGTACCACTATCATCAATTCTTTTCTGGAAATATTTTATCTTTTTCGCTCTATTCTCCTTGGTCACCTGATTCCTTAAAATATACAACAAGATCTTCTGTCCTCAAGAGAGTTTGAAAGAACTGCAACCTTTTTAGCCTCTTCCCTTTGAGCCATTAGGCTCCTTAACTCGGTATCAACCCAAGGAGCCATTTTGGCTTTAACTGTAAATTTCTTTAATGGGGCGTGAATGTTAACAATTCTCATAAAACAATTGCAGGTGAAGTTCGGATTTCACCTCACCTCAAAACCTTGTCTAGTTCCTAGGTTCGGTTAAAGCCCCGATCTTTCGACTTATGGCTCGACCCCTGGTAGGGGATGGGCTGGCCCAGATAGTATATAATATCGATAATATAGGCGTCTAGAAACGTCAACACACGAGAAAAAAAAATATATATAAAATGATAAATTTTTACCCGGACAAGTGACTTTTGTGCACGGACAAGTGAAACGTTAAAAGTATTTGTCCGAAGGACAAGTGCCTCAAAAAGTTAATGTCGAGCCCTGCATTTAGAAAGCTCTCCTCGAAATACATAATAAATGTATAATAATAAAAATAAATACCCTATAAGATCTCTTCATAATGATTTTAGGACAGGCTCTAGGTAGCTTAGTTCTCCTGGAGACAGCAATACAGTTATGATCGCTAAAGCCAACTGTTACAGAAATAGGTGTAGAGCACATATCAGGATTATTGGTGTATATATGATCAATACATTTTGATGTCAGGGATCCTGTCTTGTTACTAGCAACCCTTGTTGGTTGATCCATTAATTGAGATAAACCGCAAGTGTCTGTCGTAGTTTTAATCCTAATCTTCAGAGGACAATTATCTGACAGCCAATCAATATTTAGATCACCCAGCCAGTATAGCTCTCTGTTTTCCTCTGTCACCTTGTCTAGCATGTTACATAACCCATTTACATACTCTATCCTGGCACTAGGTGGCCTATAATAACAACCAAGAATATTCGGTTTAACATGCGGAAGATGTACCTGTAACCATAACACTTCAACAGTATCCACCATTAAGTCGTGTCTCAATTTAACCGGGAAATGATACCGTACATAAATGGCCACACCACCTCCAAACCTGTTTCGATCTTTTCTATAAATTGCAAACCCCCCTATATCAACATCTGAATTGTCCATGAAGTGATCCAGATGAGTTTCAGAAATCATAAGTATGTCTATTTTGTTTTGTTCCAAAAATAACGACAGGTCTTGAATTTTGTTCCTTAGACTACATATATTAATATGCGCTAGTATTAAACCTTTAGGTAGTTTATTTATACTGGTCATGTTCTTTGATAAGTAGATACGTCCTATACTATAATCTAGAAACATATATAAAATTGAGCTTTAGTGCTAATTAGGTTGATAACTGACTTTGTCCCTCCCTTGGGGTGATGATCAGTTTATCATACCTCAAACTCGCTTTATCCCTCCTCTCTCGCGCAGCTTTCATCTTCGGCCACAACTCTTTTCTCCTTAGTTGCACAGCTTCCGAGAAATCTTTGTTAATGTAGATATTAGTGCCCTTTAATTTCTTGGCAGCAGAAAGAATCCGCTCTCTATCTTTAATGCGAAGAAGTTTAACAATAATTTTCCTTGGCCTTCCCCTCCTGAAACTGACCAAGTCTCTGGGCACGCTCAATGTCCATGTCCGTTCCACCCAAGCCCAAGTTTTTTGCAAACATTTCACGCACCTTTTTCTCTGATTCACACCAATTCTCTCCTTTCTCGTCAGCAATCCCATCGATTAAAATATTTGCTCTCCTGCTCTGGTTTTCCATGTATTCGAGCTTGTTGAACATGGTATCCAATTCCTGCTTGGAAGTAGTGATGTTTGTCTCAAATGCCTTTATCCTTGACTTAATCTCAGTGCATCCCATCTTCTCCTCTTGAAACTTTGATTGGGTAAATTCCAAGCTGGTCTTCAGCTCCTGTACATCTCTGATAACACCATCCAATCTTTTGTTGGTTCCATCCATGATCAGCTGAATGAAACATTTGAAGTTATCTTGCTGCTGCAATAACATATCTTTGTAGATCCCTCTCTGCTGCTCCATTAACTGGGAGAGTACACTCATCGTGACAACAGCATCCTCCTCACAGGGAGATGTTTTAGCATTTTTAGGCGGCATGATGTGTCTTACCAGGATGTACCAGGAGTAGATGAAAGTTGCAAATGTTGATCGTGAGAGATCTGCTCGTCCAGGACCTAGTAGGCCCAAAAAGCCTTCAACTTAGGCAACACCCCAAGCTCAGCAGATTGTGGAAATATTGTCCACAATATTGAGCCACAATTTAAATGAAATGAAACTTGCGTCGAACAACCACTAACTTTAAGAATACCAGTGTCTGCTAGCCTAGTGCTGTAGCACCAGTTATACAGATAACTATGGCTTTGAAATGCAGTGACATGTGGAAGCAGTTTGACTAAATTGTTTACAAAAATACAGTGCAAGTTATATAGTGCAAAATAATGTGGGGTTCAATAGCCTAATGTTCAGGAAAATACTGTTGTTTAATAATAATTTTGATTGGTCAAGTTACATTGTGTTTTCTTAACCTTTAACCCACCAGGTTACACTGTACGAGTGTCATTCCCAGGGAGAGATACGACTTCTTCAGTCTTATGTGGACGCAGATGTATCCTTTACACTTTTTCCAAATGTGCCATTTTTTGCTCATATTTTTGGAGGAACTTACACACGAGGACAATGGGTCCGCCATTTTTTAACTGGTAGTCAGCTCATAACATTTTTGACAAATAGCCCACATTTTAGGATGGGCTACAATATGCTGATATCTGTTCATTGGAAAGATAACCCAGTGTCAAGCATAATGGTATGTTGAATGCCACATACAGACTGAATACCTGTTTGTAGAATAAACCACCTCAAAGGTAATGCACTGATAATTTGGCAGATATTGTTTTTGTAAGTAGGTAGTGAATGGTCTAGCATTATCTGGTCAAAAACATTGTTCGCTAGCTGCATAATGTGTCTTACCAAGTTTACATTGTGTTACAGTAAAGTTCCAGCTACATTACAAATTAGACAATTGGTAAAAACATCATGGATATGGCACATGAATAAATCATCTGTGATAGTTAGTGAACAGTAATGTTGCATATTGGCACAGGCTCCCTTTTAATTTATTATTAATAATGATAACTCACTAATCAGAGCTATATTCCAATGACGGGACACCTTATGTCAACTAAGTAGATAAAACCTAATTGAACCTGTTCCTAGATTCCTTTCTCGACGTATGGCCTAAATCTTTTCTCTCACATTTCAGTCAGTGGGAAGCATGCATTTCCATACAGTACTGTAGATTAAAACATAGGTATAAATATAATGTCAGACAAATATATGCCCTGCAAAAAGCAATAAAGGAGTTGTATCCCTTGTAGAGGAATGCTGTGTATTTATATATTTGTAGCTATTTTGGTGTCAATTTTATTTTAATTTATTAAGTATTGCTGATTTAATGGATGATGCTAATGTTTGTTGCTAAAGTTTCTCTGATTGTCAGTGAACCTTCAATGCTGCCCTGGTATGAGGGGACACCTGTGGTCATACATAGAAATACATTTGTGGCTAAACTCCTTTGCCCCTTGTAAATGCAAAAATTGAGATGAGCTCCAAGCTCCAATTAAGCTGAAAGCTTGCTGCCAACAGTTCATGATCTCTGAAACCTTTGCAAAAACAGCTTCACTGTCTAGCGTTTTTGATATGCAGACTTCCCCCAATGGCCCCAAACCAACAGGCACACCAACCCAGCAGTTTAAAATTGTGTTGTGCTTGACTGATGTTGCATTAAGGCAGACGAGAACTTCTACACTTGTGCTTGGACATTTGACACAAGTACAAGTCATCCCCTCTTGGCAGTGGCTGGATCACGTGGAATCATTAGAGTGATCAACCACATCACCATGCAATGCATCAAGGTGAGTCTTCACATAGCAAATATCTCAATTTAACTGAATAGCCTATATTGTTATAATTATATACATGGACAAGTGGAATAAACAAATAATTGTAATAAAAAAGTAATTCAATACAGTCATATGCATTTTATGTTGAAATGAACCCAGAATTGCATATTGTACATCATTTCTGTAGAATAACTGATCAGTGGTAGAAATTGGGCAGAAACCATTGAGGATATTGGTCACACAGTGTGGAAAACGTTATACCATGGTGTTTTTAAAATGCCTTTAATTCTTACCACTGTTGTCTCTTTCAATGCAGCATTATGTGGGACACGGGAATGCCATAAATGAACTGAAGTTTCACCCGAGGGACCCAAACCTCTTGCTATCTGTCAGCAAAGGTAATCTTGCTGTAGTTTCTTATTTTATTCTGTGTTCCAGTGACTAATATCTTTATTAGACAGTAGTGTATAAGCCTTTCAATTATAGAATATCTGTAATAAAAGCTTGTTTGGAGTACATTCTACATCACAAGTTAACTTTTGGAGAACATGCTCCACCCTTTGAAGGTTGGATGTCGTGTTAGCAGTTGTTTCCACATAAATTCCCATAGCACTCTTCCCTATCAGTTTTTTGTATGCACTTTAACCCACTCGTAAGAGGAGGTACTACAGGTAAACAGGAAAGGAATTTTTCATCAGGATGAAATACCAGATAATTATACACCAAAAACCTTTGTTTTGTATTGAGACTTTGAGTGTATTGATGCAAATAGTGTATATTACATAAAACACCCTATTGTGTAGATGATGTCAGATCTTGTTGGTTTGTTTTAGTTTGAATCATTTACTGGTTGGTAATCTACAAAGGCTTTTGTAAAAAATAATGTTCTTTAAGTTTAAGTCTGTGTAAAGCATGTGTTCTAAGTTTGTCATACCACAGAAAAAAGTTACAAACCACCCAGCCAAATTAGAAGGCAAAAATAATCAGTCAATAAAATAAGTTATCAAAACGCTCTTAAACGCTGGGGGGGTGTCTTCTGAGGGCGCTGAAACCACACCCACTTGCGAGAAAGCTGCGTCTCTCAACTGTCAAATACCGCCACAGCCCCGTTCACCAGTAACAGCGGATTATCAGTGAATCCCAGTTGTCTCCGAAAGTTTCTAAAACTACCCTGTGTAACTCACTCGCGATTGAGCGGGCAAAATTCAAAGGTAAATGTATTTGCAATGTATTCTTCCGTACACAAACAAAATGACTAAAATACACACATTTCACAAATGCCAAAGTTATAAATGATAAATATTATCATTCTGTAATTAGCTCCGACCCCTATTACATATTTAAAGCACAGTCAACCGATCACCTCTATGTTGTCACTTGTCAGTCAGCTATGCCTGCCCCATAGGTAATGCCTTCTTTGAGTTGTAATGGTGGTGTGGGTTTCTTTTTAACTAATCAGTTGACTTTTGCTTATGTTTTACATGCACCTTGCAACAATGTCTATAACAAGTATCTGTTGCGCACTTGACTTTTCTACATTTTTTTACATTCATACTTAAGCAGGATTTCCCGGAGAACATTTGTTAGTTAAGGTGGTAGGGTGGGATTCGCATCAGACCGGGGGGGGTTTGCTTGTTTGTGCGATAGATTAATGCGTTCTGAAGAGAAGGGAGACTGGCGTTGTTCACGGTTTGGAATGAAAGGGAGAAGATGAATATATTTATAATAATCTTTTGACAATGTAGGTAAGGCGGCAAGCGTGTGTTGCTTAGGCGGCCGCCTTAGCTGTAAAGTAAAGGGAAACCCTTCTGAATTATTCAGATACATACTGTAAATGAATTGTGAAATGTTCTCAATCATTTATTACAATCTTGAGTGCAGAAATATTTATGATCGGAAGATGTCAAATAATCTAGTTAGCATCTTAAAATCAAAACTGTTTTTAATTTTATGCTGTTAGCTAGCTAACTTTGCTAAACAAAGCAAAGGTGAATTTGACCCTGAATACCCTGATGGGATATAACACTAATTTAGGAAACCTTTTTCATGAAATCGGACTGGCTTGGATCAAAAATACACAATATTCACCTGTATGAACAACCATGAAATATCAGGGCACCGCCTGACATGTTCTAGGAAAAAAATAGAAGCCTCTTTTCTTTCTCTTTCTTTTGGAAGAGCTGTTCCTGGTGCACTGTGCTTAGTACAATACAGCGCCACCACATTGGCGTAATGTCGCAGTTATAAACGACAGAAATCCACCAATAGCAACGCTTATTAGCCAGCTAGCAATTATATGGCCCGCCGGCGGGTTGTAGCTTGTTAAGTCGTCTAAATTGCCCTCCCCACCAAAATCATATTTTTGACTGCTACACATGCCATATATTGTTGGAAAGCTACGATTCTTGTGATTCTATTGATATCAACTTTTTCAAGATCGAGTCGCAACAGCAAGTACAATCAACATATTTATCAAACCACCAACATGTAAACAAGGCAAAAGCAAACAGCGACTACTCACCTAACAAGGTTTAAAATTGTCCAATTATGCAAAACATCCCAACAAAAATGGTCTGGTTACATTTCCAAAGGTCCAAACTAACTAACCATGGTAGTTTCGTCCAACCAAGTATATCGTCCAAAACAATGTATTACATCCATAAATAGCCATGATCTCTTGTTGCATCATTCTGACTTCGCCAACTGAAGAGACCAGTCACTCATGTAGGTGGTGAATCGTACAGGCCGGAGACGCGTGTGTTCGTCAACGGCGTGGGAGACACCACTGTAAATCTGGTTGAATGTTCAGGGAGATAATAACTCGTTAATATCTGACTCCAATTTTAAGAATGTGCACAAGTACGTTACCTGTAACCTTGAGCGCCAAACAGTTAATGACATAAAACTCTGACGTAGGTACACATCGTCTGCTGGATCAGAGCATCGACCCTAAAGTATGCGTGTTCACTAAACAGACGTTTATCTCTGCTATAATATGGAATTTAACCAAGGACCTAGCATGTAAATCGACACTGTAAAGTGACTCAGAGGCCTTAAGTTTAAAACGTACACCAAGAGTCCCTGTTTATAAGTAGTTAATAGCCGTATCCACCCGGCTAGATCAAGGTTTACACCGCCGTAGCGTGATAGATACGTTTCAAGGAGAACAAGCAACGTTTAAATGTGCAATAATCGTTTATTATCTAAATAGCAAGATAATCAATACAATGATGATAGAATATCATCAAATACAAACATACCTTCAGAGCAATGGTTAAACAAAAGGTATTCACAATGAAGACTAGATGCCTAAATGCACCGGAGCTGTATAGTACACAAAAACTCCAAGTATTGGTAAAAACGTTTCCTTATATCCACCCAACCTTGGCTAGAAATGGGGACACCGGCCATATGACAGAAAAGTGTTCTAACGCATACAAATTCAAATTGGATCCTTAATCAAGGCGGCAGCAGACCAAGTGGTTCCCTTGCAAGACAAGGGGATATGTTAAACACATGTTGGTCTTCTGCAAGCACAAACTCTGTAAACCCTGTAAAGGTACATGTTACAGTATCAACACTATTAGTACTAGAATGTAATACATAAAATAAGAAACAAAATCATATCAAACATGAAATTAAAAGCTGTTTAGAACTATATTTACAAGAACACAACTTTTAATGATAATTTCAGTCTTCCTCTGTTCATCTTCCTCTTCACTGTTGAGACCACCTCTCCAGAGGTGTGTCATTCAGGTGTGATTGACATTTTAGCATTCATGTAAATCAATGACTGTCCCAGACGAGTGTCTGGGTGACCAGTGACAAAGGGGCTGCCAAAACAGCCCTACACTCACGTACAATTGGTCATAACTCGGGTTCGCTTGGGAATATTTAGGATATTTTGTTGTCAAAATGGCCACTGCACTCTGACCTTTCGATTGACACAATAGGAGCTTCCATGCCCTGTCCACAGCCTCCTAAAGCCAACCAGGTGCCCCCTCAACTATTTATTTCGTACAAAACTGAAATTGGCTTCACAGATGAGCTTGATAGCCTATAGCCAATGGAATTCTGTTGACGCCAATAGGCAACATTAAGGGTAACTCCGTCCAGGCGCAAAATGGATGACAGAAGCTTTTTGCTTCAGTTTCTGTGTTTCAACTAGGGATGCACTGCATCCAGGATTCGGATTTGGACGAATATTGGGCTATTTGACGGCCCGGGTTCGGTTTCGGCCGAACCTTAGAATATTTTCCCACCGAACCTTGCGCTTGCACTACGCACGACATAATTACGCCGCCGTTGATTATGGGAAGGTGTTTACATAGGTGGAACGTTCAATGCAGTAGGCTGAGAGAAAGTGAAAATGGAACTTGTTGAAAATGTTTAAACTCTGTTGTTTGGCAGTACTTTCAATCAAAAGAAGGCGATTCAAGTCGAGCTACATGTTCAATTTGCAATGCCGATTTGTCTCGTGGCAATGACCCTAAACAATAAACAACATATCCGCTGTTAAAACATTTGCGTATGAAACATCCGAAAGAAATTCAAGAAATCTTAAAAGGCTAATATTTTGGATATTGATTGGATCTTGAGATAAAATAGTCAAAATAGTTTTCCCACTTGTCTTCCTGGCATAATTCCCTATTCTTTCTTTTTTTTCTGTAAAAAAATGCACTGCTGTGGATGTTGTTTACTTCATTAATGTGTTTACTGTGTTAATGGACTGAGGATGGGAGTAGGATTTGGTATTCGCTTTCAGATTCTGCCAAATCTTAACCAGTGGAAACAAAAATCTGGATTTGGTGCATCCCTAGTTTCAGCAATACTAATGGGGGATTTAGCTATGATATATGATAGTTCGAAGTACCACCTTTCATTAGAGACAACAATTATGAAAAGTAATACCTTTTTATCCTAAGTATTTGACCTTGGTTACCAAGGGTCCTTTTGGAGTCTCCACAAGGCCCTTTTAGAAAACGCTTGGATGTACCCTTAGAAAAATGGTAGGTAAGGCTTCATGCTGTGGTCCCATTGTCTCTTCCTGCTAATACCTCCCACCTATTAGCCTCTTCAGGCATCTGTTTGCAAAACAAAATCCAGGTGAAAATAAAAACTTTCATTGTGTTCAAGCTTCTATTATTCCAAACCAGTAGGACTTACAGGGATCCTGACAAAAAGGGAAATAACTTGTCTCACCTTTTCAAAAGAAAGCACAACTATGCATATACTCCAAATTGTTCAAGAACAGCTTTCAATTTACTTTGGATATGCCTTATTTAGGCATTTTTCTTGAATTTGACAGGAATGAAAACAGGGTAAAAGATTGTGTTTTCCATGAAGTCACCGTCAGAGTTTTGTCGAGACCTTGAGGCGGCACAAACTTCTTTCTCTGTGCAGTAAAAACCCTGATCTTTGTGTATCTGATATGACAACTAGATTACCTGGCCCAAATGTTGGGTTGAATGATTATTTGCATTTGCGATAATATCGCAATGTGACAAAACAAGATTTGTTTTTACCGCAAAGGCTGTGATTTGCGAGAGTAAGTCGTTTGCAGACGAAGGATCAACTTGGCACGGTACACTACCTTGACCTGTACGATGGGCTCGACAGAAACTGACACTACAGACAGTGTAGTGTCAAAGAGGCACAGTAATCAGACACAGTTGTTGCCTTTGTAGTTGAAGTATTATGCAAAACCTGCCTGGCAAACGTTGCTACTTCACGGTGCGACACCACAAACCTAATTCAGCACAAAAACATCACAAAGCCATGTACGATAGTTGAATGGCTAAAATGCCGAACACCAGTGTGTCAAATAAAAGACAGGCATCGTATACATGTGAATGAATGTTGGTGAATGAATGTTGGTGGTGGTCGGAGGGGCCGTAGGCGCTGATTGGCAGCCACGCTTCTGTCAGTCTGCCCCAGGGCAGCTGTGGCTACAGTTGTAGTTTACCACCACCGGTATAACTGTGTCTGAATGAATAATGAACTCTGTTCATTAAGCGCTTTGAGTGCCGCTAAGGTAGAAAAGCACTATATAAATTCAATCCATTATTATTATTATTATTAAATAAGCCAAATGTCGCCCCACAGGATCACTAATCGAAATGTTTCAAAGCCTAAGTAAATATTTACTTACTTCAAAACGGCACGTGGCAATTCAAGCAGTAACGAATATATGACGAATGATATGATGCACATACAGTAGGATCACTATAGCTGTCAGTGCCATACTGTTTCTGTTAGGCTACTGACTGGATCAGATATATTCAGGCTGTTTCTTTTAAGATTTAATAAGAAAGTACAACACGTTATTAGCCTACGTTTAATTTTGATTTACCAAAATATTTTCAAAGAGGTACAGGCGGTATGTTCTCCTTTAGTTTGTGTTATGTTGCTGACTGGAGATCAATAGTATATATTTTTTATTAATAATAAATCATAAAATAATCTCATATTAAATCGCAATCGCAATATTAGTCAAATTAATCGCAATTAGTTTATTTTCCTAAATCGTTCAGCCCTACCTACATGTGTTTCAAAGATTCTTCCCCCATGCCTTTGCTAGAGCCATGACAATTCTGTGAAAATTCTCCATCCCCTAAACACAAGCATGGCAGTTAAAGATAAGACTTCATTGTCTATCACCAGGCGGGTAAGACTGTCAATACAGATCCCTATTCCATAATTAATTGCTGGTGAAACATCGTTTTTGCCATGTACCATCAAAAAACACCGGGATGTTAATCACAGCTGCTTTGTCTTCCTTTAGTAGTTCTGCCATCTGCATAGGCTCTTATGTGGTCTGCTGTACTGTCCAGAAACTCCAAGCCTCCTCAACCTCGGCAGTTAGATGACCATTGCAGTGTCTGTTTGCACTCTTATGACCGGTTCCTGTTATTGCTAAAGGTATATTCTGTGTTGCCACAATACCAACATTTTGAATTTGATACTGATACCAAGTGTAGTATTGCGGTACTCAATACTGAAACAATTTTGAAATTGAGTAATTTGGGGGGGGAGTGCTGGTGTTTCTGATTGGATGCTAGGTAGCAGTTAACTCACAGACAGCCATCAACTCAGCAGAAGACCTACCTGCATATGCCTGTGCTTCGTCCTCGACAAATGATCCCTTCTCAGTGTGAGAAATACAAGATGTTGCGAGAGAGCGTGTTAACTGGTTGAAATGCCTGAGACTCACGGCGAATGCGTGAGACTTGAGAGCCCTGTTACCGACTCTGAAAAGGTGAAAGCTAGGATTACCGAACATCTGACTAATGATTGAGCAATAAAACCTGAAAAAAGTCATTATGTAGGCCTTACCTTAAAGCCTGTATATAATTGCTTACACACACAACGTTACAAATCACATACAGGTCAACCTAGCAACAGGAGAAAACGTTAGTTTTGTGCGCACGTTTGGAAGGGGGAACAGGGAAACTGAATTTTCCGAACATCGTCCGCATGTAGCAGAGCACGGGCGTGACATCACACGCAGGTCTGCTTTTTTTGACGACACAGTAGCCGACAGCTTTTATCGCTGTGGTTCAACTGCCTGTTTCGGCGCATACAAGTTCAGTTTTTTTCTTAATGCTGTTCCTAAAAAGCCATTACCTCCATACGGTACCAGTATGCCGTGCAATATTATGCAACATGTTTTAAGTTGTACTACCACCACCATAAAGGCTATAGATGCATGTTACTTCAGACAAAAGCGCAAGAAGGGTACACAATTATAAGGCAATACAATTAGGTGTGCATGCTCTCAGCAAGACACCCTTATGTTGTGTCACGTGTATACTAGGGTTGGGAATCTTTTGGTACCTCACGATTTGAATCAATTCTTGGGGTCACGATTCGATTAAAAATAAGAGATATTAAAAAACATATTAAGGCTGTCAAAGTTAACGCGTAATGTGGTTGCTTAAGTATCTGAAGTATGTTTGAGTGACATTTGAATATTATGGAGCAGGATATCGTAGTAAGCTATGAGACAACATGTCTTCAATGTTTTTTATATTCCAGAACAAGTCTAATATTGTGGATGTTTATTGTACAGCAGTATAGTTTGTGAGTGAATAAAACTGCCTCACAATTTAAGTTGTGTTCCATCTGAACTTGTTATATGGACATTATCATCCAGTTAGGCCTATTTGAAGTTAAGTACACCCTTTTAATGTTATTGATATCAAGTGTTTCTACCTTTTCTTATTGGGTGTTCCACAACTTCGTTGAGCACAACCTTTGTTATCTCACATATATATTTATTATTATTTTTGCCCCCCTAAGCCTCAGTCAATATTCGGACTACATAGAGAACGTTGGTGTCAAAAGTTTCGTCTTGGTAGCGATTAAATTGCTTGTATTCGAATTTACGTTCCGTTGCACAGTTTAGGAGGATACAACGTTTTTTGTGGCAAAAAGTGTCTTGTCACCCTTTTGCAAAGGGTATTCAGTTATAGCCTACTTCACTGCGTCAGAACACTCTAACGAGGAATGGATACATAGTGATAGAGACGTTCTAGCACGCAAAGTGGAGTTTAGATTATGACTGAAAAATCCCACCCCCAAAAAATACCAACCATTTGGCTTTGTTGGGAAAGCAATTTTGAGTGGAACTGAAATCTCGGATTTTTGATTTAGTTTGTGAAAGTCTTTGCAATTTGAGCGAGTGCGGGTCGTCCGTGAGACAGCCTAGTCTTAGGCGGCAGCCATGCTAGAAAGCGTCATTGTAGAATTTTTGTAATAGCACGCAAATTGGAGTTTGGATTATGAGGGTAAAATACCACCCATAAAATATAGCTGCAAGCAGCAATGAGGTGGCCAAGCAGGTCAGATGTCCCAGAAGAAACTTTCGACATCCTCAGAAGAGGGTTCCGAGTACAGGCAGCAAGTTTGGTGTGAATCCATCAAAGATGTGCTGAGATACGACACAACTTTCTGTTTGGCGGCTCTGCTGCCGTTTTCGAAAATATAAGCAGTTTTTCGTGTGGCAAGCGGTTGTCAGATTTGGCCCAAGTTTAAACAAACTTATTGCAGCGCCACCTAGAGGTGAAATGGCATGACCTATTTTGGACCTCTTTAGAACAGGGTCCCTAGTCCCTTTACCAAATTTGGTGTCAATGCAGTAAAGAGGTGCTGAGATATGACCTCACTTATTTTATGGAGACTTGGTTGACGACTTTGATTGGCTGTTCCAGTCAAAAGATTAAGAAAATCTAAAAAACATGTGACGTAGTTTGTGAGGCTTTGTCTGAAGATTATCTGTGCCAAATTTGGTGAAGATTGGACAAACTTTATAGGAGGGGTAGCAAAAAAACTTGATATTCATTCATTCAAAATGGCGGCCACATCAATTCGGCCACATCAATTCGATTGGCTGTAACCAACAAACGGTTGCGAAAATCAAAACGCCATGGGATAACCTGTGTGAGGCTTGGTCTGAAGATCATCTGTGGCAATTTTGAAGAATATTCGACAAGAATTGTAGAATAAGTAGCGAAAAAACGCTTTCCATTAACATTCAAAATGGCGGAGAATCTGTATAACTGGGTATGATGTCATAGAGTGCGTTGGACTCGTATTGATCCAGGGAATCCAACGATACCTAATTTTGGAAAATGCGGCACATGGTTCGAAAGTATCGTGTGTAAACACACCTTCAACTTTGACCCATTGGTGGCGCTAGACGGTTGGACTGGGAGACATGAGACTTGGTGAAATTGATGAGGGGACTGGTCCCAAATAGTGTGCCAAATTTCACAACTTCTGAGCCTGTGGTTCTAGGGGCTGCCAAAGACACCAACAGACGGAAGTTTAGACATAACTAGAAAGTTACATTTCCTAAAGAAAATTTGTGTGTTTGCTGAATGCAGTTAAAACTATTTTGTTTTGATGGCTTGAATAACAAAGAAGGTTTTACAAAGATTTTAAAAGAGGTATGTGCTTTTAAAACAAAATAGTCAGAAGAAGTATTAAAAGTAGGCCTATATCTGTCATTGTTATACATTGCGATATTTTCTTAGTGTTGAAAAAGGAGAAAAAAAGAGTGATGAAAAGAGTATCTTATTGACTTTCATAAATCTTTAAGCGTTAAAACTATTAAAGAATGAAAGAGTGAGAAACAGAAAACGTTTGAAGTTATCAAGATATTGCCATATTGAACTATGTTGCCCTATTTGTACTACATTTTATAGCCATTTTATATTTTATTTCATTCTAAATCTTTTAAATTTTTAGCCCGTTAGTATGTGTTACACTTGTACACTTCTTAAGATTATTGTGTATGGAAGCAAATCAGTGCCATAATGTTTAGAATTTTAAAAGGCATCGAATACTTAATATTGACATTTAAACAACACTTAATTCTTATCTAAATATATTTCAATGTAAAATAAAATTCAGGTTGCTTAAATTCGAGCCTAAAAAAATAGATCTTTAAAAATTCAACTCTAAAAAATTAGACCCTATCAAATTCGACCCTAAAATGGTTTTCTAGCTCTTAAATATAGTGATGAAGAGCGTTGGCCAATCGGATTGGTTCCTTGTTTCTTGTAACGTAGCAACGGTTGGTCATTGTTAGCAAACCTAGAATCTAGGTTTAGGTTCAAGGTGGAGGAGAATCTAATCATGTGTGCACACCCAGTCCTGTTCAGACACTAAATGTAAAGATGACATCAAAATAATAATCCATGGTGCAGGGTTGCCGATGTTGTCGTTGTCCCTGGTGAGTTTTTTATACTTTTAAATTCAATCTCGTCACATTACGTGACTGCTGTGCAACTGCAAAAGCTACTCTAACTCAGAATGCTGCTGCAAAAAAAGCTGAACTATTGTGGGTGGTAAATAAGATCATGCTACATCTAACCAGCGGATCATTTCTCGCAAGTGTGTCAAAGTGGTATTTGTACAGATTGTATTTACGCCTATGGCGTGCATGCATCGTCATCGTCGTCCATCTGACTTTAGCCGAAGAAGCTAGAGAGAGGATGCAATGGGAAATTTCCTACAGTAAGCTAGATACTGCTTCAAATTGAAAACGGAGACGATCTTGATTAAAGATAAGTTCCTTAACCTCTGTTGTCAATATCGCTGATAAAAAGTACATACTGTTACGAAGCATTTGTTTGTAGGTAACGAACGATAGACGTAGCTAGTTTCGCCGTTCTATGGCAGCTATGATGACAGTCTTGTCACTAGAATCGCCATAACTTTACAACGATAGATAGATAGATAAGATAGATAAATACTTTAATAAAATATACTATTTCAAATCTGTCTGCTGTTCTACATTGCCCACACAATTATGTATATATGTATCAACTGTAACATGGCCTGTATCTTGTATTGAAAGTGCTGGAAAATTAGCTCGTCTAATGTATGGTGGACTGAGAAAAACATATTGTCTAAGCGGAGCGAGCCGATGTCGTGGGAGAATTCCTACTGTATTAGATGTACTGCTTCAAATTGAAAACGGAGAAGATATTTAGATTAAAGACAAGTTTCTTAACATCTGTGTTTAATATCGTCAATTAAAAATAAAAACTTTTCAGTTACGAAGCATTTGTTCGTAGTATGGCCAGTTGCAGTAAGCCTTTCGTGAACCCCGGTTTACCTGTTCGTGACGGTCAGCTATAACAGTGTTGAGCCTTGATTCTTTCAGAAAGTGAAACTTGCTTAAAGAAAAATGATCTAGCTAGATTATGTACACTTTAAGCTCAATGTACATACCTTGTTTGGCCAATTTGGTCGATTGTGAACAAAGTCGAACCGTTTTTAGTTATGGAGAGCGAACGCGCTAGTCTCGACTATGAAAGGAATTGCGTTTCCACTCATCACTTCAGTGGTCATAGCTTTTAAACAAAATAGTCTTATCTTAAATCTGTCTTCTGTTATGAATTCATGACAAAATTACGCACATTTCATACACTCTAACCTGTCCTCTGTACCTGGACTGAAAGTGGTTAAAAATGACGTTTTCTAAAACAGGAGAAGATTTTTGTCAGAATGGCTCCGTGAAATCGTCTTGATAAAGGATGATTTGCCTAACGTAATCATATAAATATTTACATCATTAGAAAGCCCTACATCTTGTCTTCAAAATGGTATAAACAGTTTAAGTATATTATTTGAAAAAGTCTGCATATTCAAGCAAGTGTTAAACAGTGTAGAAAATTGACTCGGTGAGAAACAGCTGTCAGTGCATGACGTCACAATTGAATTTGACTTGAACATTCTGAACCATTGAAACCCATTCATTTTTTTAAGCACTTTGAACTTGTATAACTTAAAAACTTTAAAAGTTATCTGTGAGAAAAGTAATAGCACACTAAATCAGTTCAGACTAAATCAAGTGAACTTTTAACGGTGTTTCTAGCTTAAATGGTGTGAAACTAGTAGGGGGCAGAAAAGTGGGAGGAAAATAAATAATAAGTAAAACGCAATAACAATAGTGTCTTTGCTTGTCAGCAAACACACTAATAACTAGAGAGCATACAATTTCTGGGGAAATTGTGAGGGTGTGCCTGCTTGTCCGTCCCTTTAAGTTTTTCCCTTCTAGTGATATTTTCAAGCATTTAGCCTACTCACAGTCTATTGCATAATAATTCATTAAGAACACCCTTGGAAAGAAGCTACTGTAACAACGTTAACGTAGATAATTGATAATTATCACTGGAAATATTTCAGATGGAATCGCGATTCAAACAGTAGCTCTATGTCTGCTAACTTATGACATGCCCCCATGACATGGAAAATCGCTCATGCATAAAAAGCTCAATAGCGATCATTGTCAGTAACAACGCAAAATGCGATATAGCCCTTTGTGGAGAAGCTACCCCGGTAAATTGTATACAGTGTTCGTCTTGGTGGCGATCGTTGGTTGAACGTTCCGTTGTACGGTTTAGGCTAAAATTAAATATTGCTTTCATGAACAAATTGACAAGTTTAGGCTGTGTCAGTGAAGTTCGGGTTAGTAGTCAGACAGTTTCACCTATTGAAATAGGCCTACTTTTGATTTAAGAGTGTCGAACATGTTCTGTCGCCGTTTGACTTCCTACTGTAAACAGCTGTGGATGTTTTTGTTAGACTAGCTACAGTGTCTCGCGTAGGCTACAGCGTTGCAGTACTGGTTTGAAATCACAGGTAATGATTATTTCACCAACAAATCGTTTACTTGTAATCTAATGTCATAATAAATCGTACAACGAAAATGTGTGAGGGATGTTTATTTTAACGATTGAAAAGAGATCCATCATAGACCGCTGTAGTATGTGTTGCCCGGGCAACATAGGCTAATGTCATGATGCTAATGCTTCAGTGAAATAGTAGACTACCGTTTCCGAAAGTAGATGTAGTTCCTCAATAATATCGGCTTATATTGAACATTACACTTCACAATTGTGTTTCATATCACAAAGTAAAATGAGTAAATAGTTATCACCCTGGCGTCTTTGCTTGTGGCGTTTCTGCAGCTGCCTTGCAGTAGCGTTAAAGCTATAGCCTAGCTATCTCCCAGAAGTTAACAAGCTGCTAAACTAATGTTCTGCTAGAGGTAGTCACGCGTGTTTCGTGACGTTAGTAGCGTCAGTGACTGTGGCTAGCAAGTTAGCCAGGTAAATAAAAAGACAAGCAACTCAATGGCTACCAACTTTTGACATTACGTTTTCTAAGTAATCAAAATATTGACGGATGCTAGGGGGGTCTTCTATGCACGTCGTATCTAATGCGTCGTTGCTAACATGTGCCGACGCTGTGACGTAGGCTATTATAACTGAGTAGTCTACCCTTTGCCGACAAAATCAACTTTATGCCACAAAAACTTTGTATCCTCCTAAACTGTGCAATGGAACCTAAACAAAAGTAATGCCATATCAATCGGTACCAATACGAAACTTTTGACACTGTCATTTTCTATGTAGTCCAAATATTGACCGAGCCTTAGGGGGGCAAAAAGAATAAATATATATGTGAGATAACAAAGGTTGGCGCTTCATTCCGAAGCGCACACCCAATAAGAAAAGGTAGAAACACTTGAGGTGGCTGCGCCGCTTCGCGGCTTGGCCACCAAAAATCCCAACCATTTGGCTGTGTTGAGAAAAGGAATTTCGAGTGGAACTGAAATCTCGTATTTTTGATTTAGGTCGTGAAAGTCTTTGTCATTTGAGCGAGTGCGGGTCGCCCGTGAGACTGCCTAGTCTTAGGCGGCAGCCATGCTAGAAAGCGTCATAGTGGTATTTTAGTTTTTTGATTTTTCGGTCAATTCTAAACCAAAAAACAGAATGAGGGCAATGTTATGACGATATGACTATTGTGAAGACAGTCAGCGGGTCAGCATATTTTTGTGATTTGTGTGAAACTTCGAATTTGAGTGAGACCGCATCTTGTTTTGACGTTGGCCTCAGAGTCAGACTCGGTCGCCCACTGTCAGTGTGTAGTACTGTCCTCATTTCCGGAGCTTTCAAACAATCAGTGAAGTGTGGCTATAGCAAAACCACCAGCTTGCCTAGCAAACTTCTTTTGAAAGTTACATGTGATATACACAGAAAAAACACACACCACAAGTTTACATTGAAAGTACATACACACATACTTACCTTTAGCAGCCATAGAATTGACTAAACAAGAACGTTTTTTACCTAATTTTGAATGTCGAAACAGTATCAGCCTCCGAGACAGGTAATTTGTTCCAGAGAAGAGGTGCTCTATATGAGAACACCCTGCCTCCAACAGTTTTTTATTATTATTTTGGGAACCACCAGATAGCCGGCATCTTGAGATCTAAGTGACCTTTGGGGCGATAGGGTGCAAGGAGACCAGAGAGGTACAGCGGTGCTAATCCTTGCAGAGATTTGTAGGTTAGTAGTAGAACCTTGAAATCAGCTCTGGCTTGGATAGGAAACCAGTGTAAAGAGACGAGAATAGGAGTTATGTGATCAAACTTTCTGGTTCTAGTCAATAATCTAGCAGCAGCATTTTGTACCCCGTTGTAAATTTTTTATGTAGGTAGTTGGGAGAACGGAGAACAACACATTGCAATAGTCCAATCGGGATGTAACAAATGCATGTATTCGTTTTTCAGCATCATCTTTTTGAGAGAAATTTTCGTACTTTGGCAATGTTACGTAGATGGAAAAATGCAGTTCTAGTAATTTGCTTAATATGGTACTCAAACAAAAGGTCTTGGTCCATTGTGACCCCTACATTTTTTACCAGTTGGCTTTGAGAGACTTTGATGCCGTCTAAAGTCAGATTGGATAAATTATTTCTGTATTTTTTAGGACCAAAAATTTGAACCTCGGTTTTATCCGAATTGAGGAGAAGGAAATGTGTTGCCATCCAAGCTCTCAACCCAGAAACATATTTTCCATAGCGTATAGTAAATCCCCAGGCTTTAAAGACATATAAAGATGAGTATCATCTGCATAACAGTGAAAGTTTACTCCAGAGCTTCTAATTGTTTCCTAAAGGCAACATGTAGAGTGAAAACAACAGAGGGCCTAGAACTGAACCCTGTGGTACTCCACATTACAGTGGAGCACCTGGATGAGCAGCCATCATAATGGACATATTGTGATCTATCAGATAGATAGGATCTAAACCACTGAAGTGAAGTACCAGAAATCCCAACATAGTTCTCCATACGTTCCAGAAGAATCTCATGATCCACCGTGTCAAAAGCTGCACTTAGGTCTAAGAGAACAAGAACAGAGATAGAGCCTGCGTCAGAGGCTAATAGTAGATCATTGACTACCTTAGCTAATGTAGTTTCAGTGCTGTGGTGAAGACGAAATCCAGACTGGAGAGGTTCATAAAGCTGATTTGAGGAAAGATGCTCAGTAAGCTGTTGTGCCACAGCTTTTTCCAACATTTTGGAGAGAAATGGCTAATTTGAATTTGGCCTGTAGTTGCTGAGACAACCTGAATCGAGGTTTAGTTTTTTAAGAAGGGGCTTAATAATTGCTTGTTTGAAATCGGCAGGGACTTGGCCAGTTACAATAGATTCATTAATAATACTAAGCATGGCTGGTCCAATAATAGGGAGAAGTTCCCTACGAAGTTTGGCAGGGAGGGGATCGAGAAGACAACTGGTGGGTTTCGATGAATCTATCAGCTTGATGAACGCTTCCATAGAAATAGGGTTAAAATGAGTGAGAGCCTCGACATGTAGCATGCTGGGTATAGAGGAAGATTCAGTGTTGATGGCCACTCCTCCAAGACAAGTCTGCATTTTGTCCCGCCTTATTGCATAGATTTTTTGGTCAAAGAATTCTAAGAAATCATTGGGAGAGAGATCAGTACTAACACAGAGTGTACTTTTCTTAGTGAGTTTTGCAACAGTATCAAATAGGAACTTAGTATTGTGTTTGTTATTACTAATCAACTTAGAGAAATATTCTGATCTGGACCTGATAAGGACTTGCTTGTACTCCATTTTGCTGTCCTTCCAGGCCAGGCGGAAAACTTCCAATTTAGTGGTACGCCACTTATGTTCTAGTTTTCTAGTGGACCTCTTTAGAGTGCGGGTTTCCTCTGAATACCATGGAGCCAGTTTCTTGTCTTTTCCTTGGTTTGAGTGGGGCAACATAATCTAGGGATAGCTGAAGAACCACATTCAGATCCCTTGTTTTAGCATTTAATGATTATTTGGGACGTCAAGTGCTTTTAGTGCAGCGGGTAGAATATTAGCCAGTTCCAGAGCTGTGTTTGGGGTTATGCAGCGGCTAGTAGAAATATTCTGATCTCTTTGGCAAAAATCCATTTTGAAGGTAACCAGGCAATGGTCTGATAATATAGGATTGTGGGGGTGGACAGTGACGTCACTAATCTTGATTCCCTGTGAGTACTAAATCCAACGTATGCGAGTGAAGATGGGTAGGTTTGGAAACCACCTGAGTGAGACCTGTGGAATACATTAGTGCAGTAAAGGCCTTACTTAAAGGATCGCTTGGGTCATCCACATGAATGTTAAAATCACCCATAATTAAGATATTATCACAAGATCAGCACTAAAATCTGCAAATTCCTCTAGGAAGAGCGAATACGGGCCGGGGGGCCGGTATAGAGTAACTATACAAAATGAGGGAGGGGGGGGCAGAGCATTAGTCCTTTTTAAAATAGTTGGTGGTTTCATGCAAATTATTTCAAATGTTTTAAAGGTGTTTACAGATTTTAGGCTGAGGTTGAAGCTAGCTTCATATATCATAGCAACACCACCACCTTTCTTTGAGACACGAGGGATGTGTGAGTACGCAAAATTTGGAGGCGATGCTTCATTCAGGGGGGAATATTCGTCAGGTTTTAGCCAGGTTTCGGTGAGTCCAATCAGGTCCAGGCTGCATTCAGACATCAGATCATTAATCAAAATGGCCTTTGCGGATAGAGATCTGATGTTTAGGAGCCCAACATTCCAGTGTGGGTTTTTGGCAGCTTTAAAAGTAGACAATTCTTCTGAGAAGGTGGCACTGTCAACAGAAAACTTAATAGGAGGAGCAACGGGGGAACAAGGCTGAATACATGTTAAATTGGTATAATTCCTAATAATTGAAGGCCGAAATTTGGAAAAGGGGTGGGCGACCGACACCGTCTCAATGGGAAAAACAACATCAGCAACCACACTGGCTACACTACAAGCTAAGCTATCGGGCCCCAAACTGCTCATAACATGCCTATCAACATACCTATCAGACTCTCTAAGAGACTGTGGCCCGGCTTGTTCTAGTGAGTGTCAGGCCTGGTCTAAATTAGCTTCAATATTCCTAGACAATAGAAGGGCACCACTCCAGCTCGGATGGAGTCCTTCACCCTTCAACAAGCCAGGTTTGGCCCAGAAACTAGACCAATTATCTACGAATCCTAAACCCTGGTCTGAGCAGAAGCGAGCCATATCTCATATCATACATTATATCTCAGCAAGTCCTTGAGAAATCAACACCAAACTTGGTATGATGACTCAACCCCCTTCTGAGGATGTCCAATCAATTTGGTGTCATGTGATCACTGGGCGTGGTCTCAGGAAGCAAAAATGTGTTTTGGCCAAAAACTGTTGATTTGTTTGCCTTTATTAAGTGATTATTTTGTCTCATGATATCTTGGGACATCCCATGTGTGACACAAGATCATTTTTGATAACGGCCAAATTGATGCGGCCGCCATTTTGAAAGACTGAAAAAACATTTTTTCTTTACTCCTCCTACACATGTTGTCAAATCTTCACTAAATTTGCCAAAAATCTTCAGACCAAGCCTCACAAAGCCCATCACATTGTTTTTTGATTTTCGAAACCGTTTGCCCGATACAGCCAATCAAAATGTGCAGTTAAGCCATCAAACAGGAAGTTGGGTCGTAGCTCAGCAAATCTTTGATGGATTCACACCAAATTTGGTATAGGGACTCGGAACCCTGTTCTAAGGATGTTTAAAATGTTTTCTGGGTCATATGAATGCTTGGCCACCTCATTGCTGCTTGCAGCTATACATTATTTTTCTCTGTATTACTCTTGTTATTTTATCATTTGTTTCAGGTTATGTTCCTTTTGTTTTGTTCTGTGAAAAACATAAATAAAAAGTTCTAAAAAATAAATAAAAATAAAATATCATACTGCCTATCGGTTGACCAAGAGGGAATGACTCATCTCATCTCTGCGGGCATGGGACCATTTTACACAACAAAACCCTCTTAAGAATATATTTATTTTAAAGGAAGAACAAGATACTTTATTAAAGGGGTTATTGATTGCAAACCCGATTTTACCTTGTCATAGTTGAATAACGACAGTTCGGTGGGTAAAATGAACATACAGTGACCCTCAAAGTCCATTGACACCTCTTTCCTATCCAAACCTCTAAATGAAAACATTAGGCTGTAAAACGCTAGCTTTTCAACAAAGCCACCGGACTGACGTCAGTCCGGGGACCGCCTTTTTTTGCAATGGGACTTACGTTATTTCATGTTCCTGACTATGTTTCATTCAAATAAATAACCTGTGTTGTTATGTAAATCTACAATTCAGATGCATGTTTGTCCAGATCTATTTTTCAGCAAGATGGCTAGAGCTAACTGAAGCTGAATTGAATCACGATAGTTTGTTTGCTAAGCTGTAGTGCTAACGTTACCCACCTAAGGCGATTCTGTTTGCTTCGACAACAGAAGTGGAAACTACCGTAATCATTTCAAATGATATCTAGTCAATCTGTTGAAAACAGTGTTGTGTAGACACAATAGATTTATTTGTACGTTTTTATTTCAAGTCGCCACCTTCTTGTTTCAGTGAGTGCTGTTGGCCGTCTTTGCTCCGCAGCTTTGCTCGTTGTAAACCAACCAATCAGCGCACAGCTCATCTAAATACCAATGATATAAGGGAAAAGGCTAGCATTTTTTCCCGGGAAAAAAATGCTGGATGTAAAAAAGGGCATAGAACAGCACCCGGGCCAATTTCAGCCAAACCAATGTTACATACCCTATCCGGAGACCTTAAGGAACAGTGTAAAATACTCAAACAACACAGTCAATAACCCCTTTAATACCAAGTAGCCATATGTGGTCGATCCTGTCTGGGAGGGTTAGTCATTCTGGAGGAAAAAAGTGCTGCTCTCGCACACGCAGCTAGCTACTAGCTTCTACAGATGATGGCAACGCAAATTTAAAACAGTAACTGAACACATTCAAACGTATACTTCCTCACTCTCCTGTAACACAAAATACCTCATTTGAAATGAATAATATTACTAAAATACTCACTCTCTCAGTCTCTATAAAACATCGTGGGCAGCACGGTGGCGCAGTGGTTAGCACTGTCGCCTCACAGCAAGAAGGTCCCTGGTTCGAACCCCGGTCGCTCCAGGTCCTTTCTGTGTGGAGTTTACATGTTCTCCCCGTGCCTGCGTGGGTTTCCTCCGGGTACTCCGGTTTCCCCCACCATCATAAAGTCATGTATAAATGTGATTGAATGCTGGTTGAATGAATGTTGGTGGTGGTCGGAGGGGCCGTATGGCGCTGATTGGCAGCCTCGCTTCCGTCAGTCTGCCCCAGGGCAGCTGTGGCTACAGTTGTAGCTTACCACCACCGGTGTGTCTGTGTCTGAATGAACACTGGACTCTGTAAGCGACTTTGAGTGACCCACAATAAAGCGCTATATAAAACCTATTAATTATTATTATTATTATTATTAAACGTCACAAATATTCTCAACACATAGATAACACCCAGAGACACTGAAGAGTCTTTCACCCCCAATAATGCTCTTTGGATTGGCTGAACAGCATGTCAGTTCATACTGCAAAAGCTTTGATTAGTGGGAGGGCGTCCTCCGGAAGTAGTATTATTTACCAGCATTAAGTCAATGTAGCCAGAGGAGGATGGATGCTATCTGTCCTCCGGATGTATCATAGTTCTATCACAGAGAGTGCTGTTGAGTTACCGTGGACCTACAGTTCAATATTGTGTCTTTTGCAATTTTTTGGGGTGACATATTCAGATATTAGTATACCTTTATCTAAAATGTGTAACATTTAAAAAGTTTCACAACTTGTAATTTTAAGAAATGTCACTGAGGAGGACGATCCTCCCCTGATACATGTGTGTATATATGTATATTCCAATAGTTGAATTACATTGAAGGGTACTTTACGAAATTAGGTTGGTAGTACACTTCTAAGGAGTTAAAAAATATATAGTTTAAATATACAGAACTGTTGACCAGGGCTCTACGCTAATGTTTTCACCGAGGAGTACATAAACTAATAACACTGTGCTCCTAAATTTCTTTGTGTGCTCCTAAATGTTCTCATTTAGGAGCACACAAAGAAATTTAGGAGCACAGTGTTAATAGTTTATTAAACATAACTTAACACAGGGGTGTTGTTAGACCCTTTTTACAGGGGCACATGCCCAGTATAAATCTGCTGTGCCCCAGTAAGTTCTAAAGTTTGAGTTTTAACAATGTACTTTATCAGTCAGTGCATTCATTTAGGTTGATAATCCCGAAAAAAAATAAACGCAGTATTCCAATCAACGCTTGTAAAATCAAAGCAGTTGACCGAAAACACAAACCGAAGCATGTCAGGGAAAGGATAGCATTTAAAACGGCAAAAGGACCACACAGATAATACAAATAGTTAGATTTAAATGACCAAAAAGTCAGAGGAGAACAGCCTTAAAGAGAGAATGCGATTCCCCATTGATCTGTCGCATCAGAATTTTGATTTGGGTCACGAAAGTCTTGACATTTGAGTGAGAATGTCGCCCGGTACAGACCGCATAATGGAGCAGCAGCCATGTCTTCGCGTCATGTCACAAAGTTCATAATTTTACAGTTTTACAGTCAATTCGACATCTAAAAAGTCGAGCAGGGCAGCTTTCAAGAGATATGGGAATTCAGCTTTTAGCCAGCTGGTCTGATTACTTTTGTGATTTGTTAAAACTTGCAATTTGAGTGAGACTGCGTCCCCATTACACTGTTGACGTTAGCCTCAGTCAGACTCGTCGCTCACTGGCAGTGTTCACAATGTTGTATTTCACTCCAGAAACGTCAGAGGACTGCCTAACGTAGATACGAGCCTGCTCAAATCGTCACTCACGCGTCATCATGCTATGTTCACATCGTGCAGTCGCGACTCCGTCACTTGCTTTCCATGCAAAATCAATGGTATGCTTCACTTCATCGCGCTGTTGTTCCGTGTGTGTCAGCCCGTTACTCGCAAATTATTTTTCAAGTTCGCACATACCTATTTGTAGGCGCAAATGCGAGTGAAATACTCGCACTGTAGAGCCCTGTTGACTTGTATTTAATGTCATCAACATATCTAATACCTAATATATTCTACCTTTTTGTGATATGAATAACTTATGGATATGCCATTTTAGATCATGCCCTTCGTCTCTGGAACATCCAGACTGATACACTGGTGGCCATATTTGGTGGTGTAGAAGGTCATCGGGATGAGGTCCTCAGCGCAGTGAGTATGTTCGGGTTTTCTTGGTAAAATACAATTTTTCATGTGAAAAATAGCTTACTGTACCTTTCCCCCAAGGATTTTGATCTTCTGGGAGAAAAAATTATGTCGTGTGGAATGGACCATTCTCTGAAGCTTTGGAGGATCAACTCTGAAAGGATGCAGAGAGCTATTCATGGTTCCTATGAGTATAACCCTTCAAAGACTAACAGGTAAAAAAATAATTCTGATCACTTCTAGGGATGCACCAATCCAACTTTTTCAGTACCCATGCCTGGGCTTTGTGTATCTGTCGATACTCAATACCGATCCAATACCGTTGTTGAATTAATAATAAACTATACCTTCCTTCCACCATGTGGAAGAGACTAAAGGCACCAGACTTTCCTAGCTAAACTTTACTTTCTATGACAACATAACATAGATGTAATGTATTGAATTCTTATTTATTTGTTATTTAAAAAAACAATTGTGAAAATGGAATGTAATCAAACGTATTCAAATAAATAAAATGTAGCAGTAGAAACAAAATAGTGTATTGGTCAAACATACAATAGTATTCAGACATTGTATATTGTACCAAATATTGTAAACATTGTTTGTTGTCGCTGGTGTGTGAACAGGGGCGGCTTGTCCATAAGGGCGATTGGGGCGACGCACTACCTAGGAAAAAACAAAAAAACTGCTCCTGATGTAGGCCTATAAGCGCAATATCCTTGTAAGTCGCGTAATGTAAATTTAAATGTAATCATTTTTTTCTGTCGGATTCTACCACTAGACCGTCTGATCTGCCTCTGTATGTCATGTTCAAATCAGGTAACAGTCATTCAGTCAGCCTAATTTCATGCTTCAAATGGACCCGCCCCTTCTGGGAGATTTGGGGCAAAATGAAAATCACCCCAAACCTCTCCCATTGACTCCCATGTTAAATATTTATTTTTCACAAAACGGGGCTCTCAATGCATTCTGTATGGCTTCCGGGAGGGCTCGCCCCACTATGTCGTGTCATACTTACCTCACTTTTTCTTTTGAAGTTGCATGGATGCAACTGTCTTCCATAGCTTTCCAACTGTAACTTATGTAGCTAGAGGGGAAATCTCAGCTCACAACATATACAATTGTCCAGGGCCCCATTCGTCGTAAGGGTTGAAGCTAAGTTAATCAATTGTCCCTTTAGCCCGTTAACATTAGTGAGATGATTGAGAAGAGCAAATATCGGTTCGTCAATGGCTGATCTGCACCCAAATCATGTGGTTAATTTCAACCAGGCTAAACTTCAGGGAAGTTGCACGTCCACGTCCTACTTCTAAAGGCAGGAAAGGTCGATCACCAAAACCGTGATTTTCTAAAGGTATGATGGCGGAAAAGACGAAAGAGAAAGCGGTGATATTATCACCATCCGAGCAAACTATTATAATGAGTCTCTACGAAGACAATAAGCATATTATCATGGCTAAGTCAAACACCGCCACTGCTGCCAGAGCAAGACAGGCAGCTTGGCAAAAAAAAATGCAGATAAGATAAATGCATATGTTTTGGGAAAATGTATAGGGTCATCTTAAGTGCCTCATTACCCCAATCAATCAGATCACATTTCTTTAAATGTGTCTGCTGGCAGTAGGCTTAATGGAAATTAATCATCGAATGAGATCTTAGCGAAAATAATGATCTCAACTCTTTCAGAATAAGTAGATAAAAAGAAGGCCAAAGAGTATCTAATTGATACGAATTCATAGACACTTATGAGGATATATGTACTGAAAGCGCTTATATCATCTAATATGTGTATATGCATATAGGCCTATGTGTAAATCCCTCTTTTGATTTCATTGACTGGGACATGGCCAGGGAATATGATGAATTGATTCATCAGCTGGTTAAGCGCCAAGTACATTTTTCTTACAGCAACGCATGCTGCGGCTTTGCCAATGTTTTCTGCATCGCCTACACTGTATAAAAATGTAGGCTACCTGACGCAAAAAACCTCAAGGCTATGCAGAGAGTCTGAAGCACAGTTAAAGTAGCTTTATTGTCAATTTCTCAATTTCTTCTTGTCAAGACATAAAAGGAATCCCACAGTGAAACATAAAAAGCACAGGCACAACAGATAAGACAAGACATTTCCTAAAACATAGCGTTACATATTCACATACAGCAGCATAAGTTCATAATAAAGCATAAATCTTGCTGCGGCGTGTGATATTTGCAATGCACGGCCCGAGAAGGTAAATAAATGAGTCCTTGTCGGCTGAATCGATATCGCTCAAACAAGAACTCATCCGTGTGAAATAAAGGATCTTGGCGATCGCGAAGAACTCTATTGGTATGGAAAGCTAATCGAACCAGAATATCTCCTTGGTCAACTGGGTCTCTCAAAAAGGGAGCTGCCATGTTTTTTTCCGGGGGTGTGGCAAGCTTATCCAGCTACATTTGGGTTAGCCTGCTCTGGAGCAGGTTAGTGCTAATTGATATGTTGCTATGGTGATTTATCGAAGGTTGCTTCTACGAACCAAAAACAGGGGCTTTTTTTTTAATCTTAGCCTGAAAATTAGCTCGCTAAACGGCTTAGCGAGCTACGACGAATACCCCCTTGCTTAAGGTACTTATCGAGTGGGTCGCCTTAATCATTATCAAAAAAATTGCCCCCCCTGAGAATTTTTTCAGGAGCTGCGACTGTGTGTGAACCATGGAAGTTTTTAGCTTGAAGCATTGCACTCAAGTGGCACTCAACGGCCCGGTGGATGTAGGTGGTATTGCATTTTCGATTTGGCTTCCGACTCTTCCGGTCGTTTTTATTCTATTAACTCCAGTCAACATTTACAAAACTGTCTCCCCCAATAATTTTTGTTCGATTCTCGAACCTAGCTCATACTACTAGCTTTTTCATAGAATATTTTTTCCTGATTTTTGCTATGTTTGAAACCAATCCGAAATGGGTAAACTCTAGCACCCCATTTATTTGCTTACGTCAAGAAAAGTTGCCTTGAAACGTGTTCACGGATAGTAACGGGACGAGAACAAAAGGGAACATCAGCAAGTCGCTGATTTACCTGAGCTGAATGAGAACAAGGAGAAAGGACTTGGTCATCTAAAATTGCCTGCCTTAATTGTAGCACGTTTTACAAATGCTTGTACATATACATAACGGTTGTTTGTAGAGTTTATTTCCGTTATTTTAAAGCATATTTAACCATTTTGTAGACTAATGAACGCGATTATTTTCATTGCATGACAATGTAGGCTAATTATAGCCTAATATAATTTGTTATAATATCGTGGCATGTTACGGCGTCATTGTAGATAACATGTTATTCTGGAGCAAAGACGAAGATGAATAAATCATGCCTGATAACCACAATACTGTTATGGTCGTTATATTGTAAAAACTTTGTCAGTTAACACCACAACAATGGCATTAACAATAAGCTAGTAAAAGTAAGCAACACATCATCATTATAGGCTAATAGTAACATAGGTATAGGCTTAATTCAGCTTGCTTTGCCGAGCTAGAACAACGACGGAGCCAGATATTCAAGCTTAGTTTCTTTAATCCAACACAATACTTAGCAGTCAAACTGAACACGAAGCAAAAAGAACAACGTATAGGCATTGCACGTATAATATTACGGTATTGATTTAAGTAAGTTCACATGTATCTGCTTCTTGATCGGACATTCTGACAGTGCCTTAGCTCCAACTCACAAGCGTGCGACTGGTTGTCGCAAAGTATGACATGTGCAGCTAGTTGCAAGCATGCACGAGTCTCGGAGCCAGCTCGGAGCTAGGAAAAAAGTCAGCCACTGTTTAAAGCTAGACTGGAAGAGTCGGAAGTGGAAAGATGGAGCTGTCCGGTTTCGCGCTCTCGCTTGCCTCACTGCGCCACTGAGCACTTTTCATAAAAATTAATGGGGATGCCATCTTGGAAGACAAATCTGGCTCCCTCTATTTATAATATCTCTATGATTGCACTGTGCCATGTACAGCTCGTGTCCAACCAATGGACAGTTAAACTTAAAAGCGACATTGGACACACAGCAGAGTTCCATATATCTGTAGTGAAGCTCATTGCCTTTATATCTTTAATCTCTTTTGAGATGTGTTCGCACACTTTTTTTGTACTATTCTGGCAGTGCTTGCGTGAAAAAATAATTGCGTGATGAAAGAGAGTACCTTGGTTCTAAGTATTCCAGTAAGCGACGGAAGCCCTTATCTTCAACAACTGACATTGGTTAACATCTAAAACAATTAATTCTAAAACCTTCTGTGTTATTGACAATATTTTCAAGCTTTCCGTCAAACTTTTCGCGTTGTTGAAGTGTCTCTGCTAAAGTTAGTTGCTGGGCTGTATTGTCTTTTGCTCCTTTGGTTTTGTTGAGCTGCAGGAATTCGGCGTGCTCCTTAGCATGGTGCTTTTGGATGTGCTTGATTAAATTGGTAGTATTGTACTTTGCAGTACTACAGCGCTGCCAACTCTCACACATTGGCCGTGAGACACACGCATTTCAACCATTTCACACGCTCTCACGCCACACCTTGTATATCTCACGCTGAAAAGGCAATGCCAACCAAGTAGCCAAGCTAACGTTGTAAACAGTAAAGGACGAGGTTCACTGAGTAAAGCAACATTGACGCACATGGGCGGCGCTAGGGAGAGGCGCTAGGGAGAGAAAAAGAAAGATCTGTCACTAGGAAAAATGTTTTCTCAAAATCCCTGAATCTTTTAGGTAAAAATTTTGATTGTAATTTACGGAAAATATTACAATATGAGTCCAACGAAATGTTTATATTAGCCTACAGAAAGATCAAAAAACTATTTTGCACTGTAATTAATGCAAAAAATGCAGCTCGCGCGCTATGTGTGCTCGCATTCACGTGAATTTCCGATTTCACCTTGCAATCGCATCAAAACCTTGGCTAGGTTTGGGTTAAGCCCCGATTTTTCAACGTATGACTCGGCCCCTGGGATGGGCTGGCTTTGGCCATTACACTGCCGGGCTGAAAATGGGTCCTTCTATCTCCCTGATAGTATTTAAATATAATATATAGAATTGCGCAGTGCGATCAATTTGATCTATAAGGCCAGCATGCGATCTCTGATGTCTTCCGTCATCTACCGAAGTAGAATCTAGGTGTCCCTATCTGCCTTCGATCTTGTGCAGCTGCGTTGGTCTGAAGATAACCACGCCTCTCTCGTTAGCATGTGAGAATGGAAATAAATACAGCACAGAACTAAATGTGGTGCAGAAATACAGCACAGAAATAAATGTGGCGTTAGGAAATAAAAGTCCCATTAAATAAATAATACATTATTTTCTAAAACGTAATTTTGAAATAAATACATTTATTTATTTATTGATGTAGTTAAATGGATCCAGCTATATTATTATATGATGCTATATTTATATATTTATGCCCTTCAATCTTTTTTTAATATCAGGGTTTATTTCATAGCCTTATTTATTTATCTATTTATTTAGAGATCTATTTATATATTTAATTGTGACTAACTCGGCGTTCCATAATATCCTGCCAAATTAAGGTTAGGTGGTAAGTGGGGGTGGGATGTGACATTTTTGGCAGTTGCAAACAACATGTTTATGATAATCGTGTGACGTAGCACCTCTGTTGGAGGCATATAGGGCAAACACTGGAATGGATATATATATATATATACAAATATATATAAAAGCCAAATCTAAGCGGGTTGAAACAGACTAACCGACTGTACTAAATGCATTTTGCAGTTCATAAACATCTATGAACATTTTCTTTTATGTGTTTCACATGCACCGTAATCGTAAATGTGTTTACCTTACTAGGGTACTTCCTCATATCGGGTTATTTTTATTTAAGTAACAAGTGATCCCTTTTCTCTAGTCCATGATCTGTCAACGACATGAACAATTACCTATTAACAAATATTTTGTTGGATAGTACGTTTAGTATTATTGTGGCACTTGGCACCTTAATGTCATTAAACTAGATGCCATTGATCGGCGCATCTTTTTCAGTTTTCTCCGTCTCTGAAAGGTAACGTTACTTTTGGGTTGGTCTTCACGGCTATTGCCTATAATGTAACGATAGTCAAGTGCCGCACGTTCCGCTAGTTTACTTAGATGCTTAGTTAGTTTGGTGAGAAAAACCTCAGACGGGCCTCTTAAGCCTTTTCAATACAGGAAAACCCCTGATATGGTTGTTGAGTAAAAGTCAGATCTCCAGTGTTTCCCACACATAGACTCATTTGTGGCGGTGCGCCACAGAATCAACACCAGCCGCAACATATTGCGTTTCGTTAGATATATTTTTTTTTAACGCTATCTAAAACACGCAGCGTATTCGTTCAACTGCATTTCCTTTCCCTCCTCTTCCTCCGTCTCTCTGTCATTCACGTGTCTCTCAAATACACACAGTCAGAACATCACACGTTAGCAACGACGCTATGCGATATCAGCGACCCTTCAGCATTAGTATCGTAGCTAAATCTAGTCCACACTAACCTGGGTAAATACGAATACGCGTATTCGTATTGAAAACGATCTCCGTCCACAGCGTTTTTGACAACAGAGGTGGAGGCGAGAAAATGTATCCTGTTTGGCGGCCTGTCGTCAGGTATTAGCGACAAAAGAAAGTCGGCGGAGTGGAAAACTGTCACTATATTGGCGACCTTTCTTGTTTTTAACCTGTAGCGGTTATTTATGAGATTTAGCTAAATGTAAAGTGCATTACAAATAAAATCATTATTATTATTATAGGGCCGTAAATGCTGTGGGTTCCGAGAACCAAACCATGGCAGAAAGTAAGAAGAAATGGTCCGATGTAAAATTTGAAAGTAAGAAACGAGTGGTGGCGCGTGGTAACAGCATGGCAGCTATTATAGGGTTAGCGCGACATGGATTTCCTGAGTGACTTTGTCGTTCGTTTGACACCCTCAAATTTAACAGAAGTTATTAAGTGGTGGCGGATTAAACAGTCCGCACATTCTCACAACTGCTCAAAAGTTTCCGTGACGGCCCCCACATTCTCACGTCTAGTAAATCTTTATACATCACACCTGTGCGTGGAAACCAGCGTACGTAAGCTTTTTGTGTGTACGCAAGCTTTATACATGAGGCCCCAGGGGTGGGGAATGTCCGACCTGCGGGCCATATGCAGCCCGAGAAATCATTTAGTCCAGCCCGCCATGGCATTGCAGTGCAGGCACCATATTATTAGGTGCATTATTCATTGGCAGCAGCACTATTGTAATATGTGGAAGAGGACCGTGGAGGCGCTCAGCGTCGCGTTCCAATGTACGAATGTCCTTTCTTGCAAATCAAACCCTAATACGTTGTTGGTTTGGGCTAAACTCCGAATGTTTACAAGGTCTGGCTCCGCGCCTGATTAACACTCGGAGCAGTCTCAAAAATGGTAGCAATATAACAAATTATACGATCCCTTTCCGTAATCATGATCACCTAAGAGAAGCAGTTTTTACAATTCATATATCAGCTAAACAGTACATGTAAATCAGCATTTTAACAAAAATGTGACGAGAAATGGGCAGTGTAGTTGCTGAATCTGTGCTTATTTTATTGAGTAAACGGCTCATTTGTAAATTTGCTCCGACTTTTCGATAACCTAGCTATCATCGCAGTGCAGCGCCACCTACTCTTCTGGCGGTGAATTGTTTTTAGCACCCACAGCCTACGGAGAACCATAAACGAAGTCTATCCGTCCGTATCCGTGCGTATCCGTGCACCCGCCCATCCGTAAACGGAGACGCAGAAGCATATTTCGGCCTTTAGATGTTGTAGAATACAAATTTACACAGTTATTGTAGCAATGTACAACACATTTTAAATCTTACAATCAGGATTTTCATAATATTTAAAAATCAGAAATTACCTGGGACAACAACAGAGCCTTTTCACCAGATTGTGTCACACATTTTTCACTTTCATGCCTAATATAATCCCACCCACTATGTCAGTGGTCATAGTGTTATGGCTGATCGGTGTATGTGCTAGCTGTCATAAGAGTATTAGCAATCAAATGTTGAAAGAATTTGAATGGAAAATTTGAATTTGGCTCTTCAGGGTTGTATTGGTGGTTTGCCAAATTTGATAGTACCTCCCCATTATGACAATGCCGGAGGGATTGTGGGAAGGTAGGGGACTACATACGTATTGTGGGCATGTCTCAAAATAGTTTTTTTGGCAGGGGGTTAAAAGGGACCTCAAGGAATATTGTATCTGCACCCAGTGTTTTCTTCTGCTTGATTACTGGTGTATCTCTCTAATAATGACAGAAATCTGTGCATGTGTGTGTCAAGGTCATAGTTAAATTTTTCATTAATTCCGATTTTTATTTCGTTTTTACTTTAGATTCAGTTTAGTTTTTATTCGTTTTCAAAGAGGGATTGCTAGTTTAGTTTGGATTATTGAAAATGGTCAGTTTTAGTTTAGTTTTTATTCGTTTAAAAGTTCATATTTTTTACGGGAACTGTGCGTTAGTACTTCGAAGTGCTGTCAGAGATTTTTCCTTTTGTTTATTCATTTCTCTATTCAAATGTTGAGTAACTGAATGTTTTGTTAATAAAAAGAGAAAAGCTACATATAAAACGGTAAAAACAAATATATATGTTCTAAACTCAAAACCTTGATCTGCTTTAATACATCAACGAGACCAGTGCAGAGAATTTGGGGTTTCTTTTGGGTTATTGGACGACCGGGTCGGCAAAATACCTTTTTTATCATCTTTCTCTCAAATTTTCATTTTTGGTATTCTTGTGACTTGTGATCGTACTCATTCTGAAAACTCTGATTTTACTGAAGTTGGGATTTATTGCAGCAATTCGACTGAGCCTAACCTTCAGGCTTTTGCCATATCTGACACCATCGTTATCCTGTAACTAATTTAGAAAGAACAATGCAGGTTTTAGCCCATTATGTAATGTGTCGATATCTGGTTTCCTATTAAAAAGGACATTAGATGGATTTGAAATGAAGGGTTTAGCCATCTAAACTTTGAAGACATAATATTTATACCTAATGGATACATGGTTATATCTTCAGAAGGAGATGATAATTGAGAGATTAAAGTTTCTGTGCATTTCAACACTATTTACCTTTTTTGACAGACCATTTGTCTCGCAGAAGATTCATTTCCCTGACTTCACCACAAGAGATATTCATCGAAACTATGTAGACTGTGTACGCTGGCTTGGGGATCTAATCCTTTCCAAGGTAAGTTTCCATGCTGTGTAAATATTTTATTGTTTTTGCTGCTACATAAAACCAGTTATCCCTCTGTAGCCACTTAGCTTTCAGTTTAATGAGGGATTCATTTAATGAAGACCAGATGGTTCTACTTTTAGTTTGTGTTGGCCTGTGTTTATTCTATTTCTATAAACCCTCTGGTCTGAGCCATTTTGCCATAGTTTCTCCTTTGGGCTAACCTTAGTGCATGGTTTAATTATTTTCAGCACAGCCTGAGCTTTTAGAATACTAATATTATTATAATAATAATAAATACTAGGGCTGTCAAGCGCTTAAAATAAGTAATCACATTATTTCATGTGATTAATCGCAAAATTATTCAATCTCTTAAATATGTTAATTTTACCCCAATACATTATTTTTTTGTTGAAATAACAAAATAGGCCTAACTGGATGATAATGTCCATATAACAAGTTCAGATGGGACACAATTTTAATTGTGAGGTAGTTTTATTCACTCACAAACTATACTGCTGTATAACGAAATTAGACTTGTTCTGGAATATAAAATACATTTAAGACATTGTCTCATAGCATACTACGTTATCCTGCTCCATAATATTCAAATCTCACTCAAACATACTTCAGATACTCAAGCAACCACAGATTGACCTTAATATTAAACAATACAGTTTCTATTTTGTTGAACACAGTCAGCTGCTCGCTTCTTTTGCGAGTGTTGTCTGCCATATTAATATGCTGCTAACGCTGCTGCTAGCTCTGTGCTTTGCTTGCATGTGATAGTTTAGGCTGGAAGTACTCCGGCCTTAGTTTTGTCAACCGAGCCGTCTCGCAACTCTTTGAAATGGAACTTCCCATCTAAAAGCGCTCTCTCCATCATTCAGCTACCGTCGGCAGTCAAAGTCATGTGATGACATGTGATTCCCAGGGTCAAAAAGAAACCTGCGTTAACGGCACCGTTTTTTTGTGCATTAAAGTGAGATTGCGTTAACGCGTTAAATGTTAGCGTTAACTTTGACAGCTCTAATAAATACATTTAATATAATAATAAACTAATATTTATTATACAGAATGTCACACACGTTGAGGGTTAGACTGCAGTTGGTCTATAAATGCATAGTTCAACATTATCAACATTCTATTGTCGGCTGACAATGATCAGGTCGTTGTCCCAAGTCAAACGTATAAACACACAGTTTACATCATCACGAAATGCAAAAACTCTATGCTAGTTTCTAATGAGGCTACTGCTCATCGCTGGTGAAGCTTATGACTGTCGTATTCACACTTGTAGTTCAGTTCTCTTGAGTCTTGGATCTCTTGGTTGGGACCAAAAAATAAAATTCGGTTATAGCCTACATTTAGTCCTGGTTTGCAAACGGAGCAATCAAAGTTCGAGAGTGAATACCAACAGAAGAATATTGCAGGGGGTTTTGGCAAATGTTTTGGGCCGCTACCCACACGGTTAGATGTGTTGCTTATTCCACGAATGCACGATCCTTACAAGTTGTACCTTGTTTAAAAGGTGCCTAATCAGGCTTTCCAACAATATAAAATACAATACCAATTAGTGGAGGAATAATCACCAAAATAACATTTCCTAACTTTTTTTGAGGAGTTTATACACAATACATATTAGGTCTATTCATACATTAACCCTGTCTGAATAACAGGACTCGTATATGGGAGCCCTTGCGACATCTGCTGACAGAAAAGAGAATTGCAGCCTGGGGAATGCAGAAAAAGAAATGGCCGAATTCGCACCTGGCAGCAATGTAACTGTAAACATGAGTGAAGCAACAACACATGCTAAGCTGTTAGTCTGCCCCGAATTAGTTTGGTTAGTTTTATCATAGATTGCTAAATTGAACTGGTTTTATGGAAACAAATCAACTGGAAATTATTCTTATACTAACTGACAAAAGTCTGTCTTATTTGGTCTCACTTAATGGAACATGCCTCAGGTACATTGGAATTCTTGATACTGCTCCTGCTGACAGTTTCATATTGTTTCGTGATAAAGGATTTCCGATTTTTTTAAATCAGGTCAAAGATTCAGATTCAATTCAATGCCTGTTTGTACTGCAGTTTTTTTTATCAGTGTTACTTTAAGAAGATGTGTTCATTTGCCTATATTAGCAGTCTAATGTACAGCATATTTGGGGCCATGCTAGACCTGATTGCACATGTCATGTTGATCTATTCTCTGGCTTTGCCCCCTCTAGTCATGTGAGAATGCCATTGTGTGTTGGAAACCAGGAAAGATGGAAGATGACATTGACCATGTCAAACCAAATGAATCAAATGTGACAATCCTTGGACGCTTTGATTATAGTCAGTGTGATATTTGGTACATGCGCTTCTCCATGGATTTCTGGCAGAAGGTATTTGTAAAAATGTTGCCTTCTCATTTACAATCATGCAAGTTAAAACGGGAGACAATACATCTGTGTTTGGAAACTTTTTTCATTAGCTGCCAAAATGTCGGTTGATCAACAGATGCTGGCTCTGGGAAACCAAGTTGGAAAACTCTATGTTT
This sequence comes from Mallotus villosus, assembly GCA_903064625.1. Lineage (NCBI taxonomy): Eukaryota > Metazoa > Chordata > Actinopteri > Osmeriformes > Salangidae > Mallotus > Mallotus villosus. The sequence goes on along the minus strand of CAEFZP010000562.1, from coordinate 72,736 downwards.
GGGATCTTGAAGTGGAGGATCCACACAAAGCAAAGTAAGTCATTTTATCGACATTTCTGACTTCCCACATAATGCTACACCCATAAAGCAACAAAGAGTATTATCCCTATCCTAACTCGGTATGACATTCCCTATATCGGGAGTACTCAATAGGCAGTCTCCGATCCGGACCCAGACGCAAAACAATTTATGAAAAAGCCAAAATGAACATTCTAATTTAGTCATGATACAAGAGAGTCCATTGGTGCGTGATTTTGCGCAATAGCCTATAATTTTTCCCTACTAGATGTGGGATCTATCTTCCGTGTCCAATCCAAAGTTCCAATCAGGAGCTGTAATAACTGTAGTCACCATGACAACTCACTTACTCAACGTTGGTCGCAACCTCTGTGGGTCACGCCGGTTGTGTGTGTTATTCGCAACACAGGCTAATCGATTTGCTAACGCTACCTGTTTCTTCCTTAACGAAAATCATGGCATGACAAAACCGGACAAAAAGCGAAAAGTTGATTCCAAAAATCACAAATTTCAGACAGAGTGGGCTGACAAGTATGCATTTGTGCTGCCGGTAGGGAGCACACAACTGATGTGTTTAATCTGCAATGAGACGATTGCCCTTGTCAAAAGTGGTCATGCGAAACGTCACTATGACATAGACACTTTGAACCAAATTACCCCCAAAACTCTGAGGTAAGGGCCAGAAAAATAAACCATCACTGTTCCGGACCATGGACTGAATGGAAATTTGGTGACTGGACCTTTTGGGTTGTCTCTGTATTTTCGGTGTATTTTCTGAATATCCGGCGTAGAAGTTGGACAACACAACCGAACCCCCCAAAAATACACTGCCTACATAGCTTCTCTGATTAAAAAAACCTGCTTGTACATCAGGGCAATATATATTTTAATTTCAGAACATGCGCTGCATGGGTGTGAAACGTTTAAAAACAAAACACTGCAACAATCGTTTTTAAAAGCAGCAATTATCCATCGGATTAATTTAACCAAAAAATGTGACCATGACCATGTAAACAGCACATGCTACTTGTGGGACTTATTTGAAAAAGTTAAGCACATTTTGTTGTCTTTTTGACATTTTTCCCCTGAGGGAAACAAGGCTAACAGCTAACGTCACTGTGTCCAATCCCGACCGGGTTTTTGCTAACATTCTGATAAAATGCCACTTCAAATATTGATTAAAATGATCGTATCACGTTTTCAGCTGATTTAATGTCAAGTTATGCTTTAACTTATTACCTTTCGAGCTAAATATTGTTTTAATTTTAGAGTTAGCTTGGCATTTACTAGAGCCGGTAAAAGGATGCTGGCGCCGGTAAATTAGCCGTGCGCTACCCTAGTCCAAACCCGACCACACTTATATCGTCGTAGTCAACACTCGCCGCTGCTGTTTTTCCAGGGATATTAACTTGATCCAGGGTCACCAAACTGTCATCAATGCTGTCAACATATCCGGGAACGTAGTTATGTCCTTCACAATAAGATATCACGCTTCAACATCCCCAAACTATGCAAAAAAAGCTCAATTTGTGTATACCACCACCTGCTGGATGTTTTGTTTAACTCTTCCCATGTCAGTCCCTTGCAAAACCTAGAAACATCTTTTATCCAAAGAACACCGATGCGTAGGCTACCACATGTGTACAGAACATTTAAACATATCATGTTAATTTAACGTTTATTCAGTTGTCCCCGTTAAATTAGGAAGTCATGAAATGTTAAGCAAAAGTCAATCATATATTTAGAGACGTTAAACATTGAATGGGGTCAAAGATAACAGGACGGTTAGCAAAAGACAAATTACTTGTGCAAATCTTTGAAAATATTAACATTTATTTAAATACTAAACAGACAAAAATAAAATACAAAATTAATCTGGAAACATAGGCTAACATTTAAATGATCCTCGTAATCCAGCTCCTCGTTAACCCACACACATGGTGTGATATAGCCTATACCATGTGTGGCACCATGGGTTTGCCTGCCCCCCTCCCTTCCTCCCCTCGACTACAGATCCCGTCAGAAATTATGGTGTATTTCCATTGGCTGGACAAAGTAGTTTTAAGATAGTGTTGAAATACACTCATATGCTAACCCATAGTAGCAGTACAATGACAAAACTGAAAACATTTTGAGAGTACAGATCGTCGCCCATGCCTCGCCCGAGTGGTCTTTCGGCTTTCTCTTATCAAAGTAACTTTCCTATAGTATTTAGACATGTAAACGTCCATATATGTTCATGAAATTTGACACGTAGATATGCATAAAATAATACTAGGTACACTTTGCTGGTGATCGCGGAAGAAAATTCTGGAAAATAGACCGGATACTGCTTGACGTCGGAAAATTCGGGTTTGGACAATAGTAGCTTTCGGCGGTCGGTATTGGACACAGTGACGCTAGCCTACTCAACCAGCGCAAGTGTCACTTGAAGTGCCTCCCCCTCTGTCTTAACCGGAAAATTCACCTCAAAACGCATCGAAAATGCAAACACAAGATTTTAGGCAAATCATTTTCCATAGTGACAAAGGTGCCGTATCCAATAAAAAAGGTTCCGGAATAGCCCTGGTTAGCATACTTTACAGGTGCCTAGCTTCGTATGATTTGCCTCTCTCCAGCAGTGTTGCCAACTCCTCAGTAAGGAAAGTAGTGGTGCTGCGTGAGGCTATAGTGAGACTCACAGCCTGTGAGTGCTTTGGGACGGCGGAGTAGCTCACGGCAGCACCCGCTGCTCGTCGAGGACAGTACTGCGATCCGTCGCTTTCATGTCAGTCTCTAAAACACCAGCAAGTGTCCAACAACATAAAAGTCGCCAGGAGGGTTTGGAAAGATCGGCAGATATAGCGAGAAAGTCGCTAAGTTGGCAACACTGCCCTGTGGGTGTTCGGTTGTGTTTAAAAAAAAAGATCTGTAAAACCGAACCGTGGGTAGTGTGTTGAACGGTTTGGGTTTTTTCGGTTTGGTTTTGCACCCCTAGTATCCTTACAACAGACACACTTCCCCTTGACTTCTATAAAGAAATATTCATTTTCCCATGTGTCTGATATTTTCTGCACTCACGTTCTATCTTGGGTTTCTTCGATTCTTGGTCATCTCTTGCAACATTCATGTGTCTTCACTAGTGGTGAAACTAAGAATTACAGCTCAGTCAAGTGCAAGTTTTGCGCGCTGTAGTTTGGACACCCCTGGATTAAATAGAACACCCCTTACGATGCCTGGCTGGTCTAATATTGTTACCCGAGTGTAGGTATGAGGAGAACTAACTTGAAATGGCCAGAAAAATGACATGCCTAGTGCAAACTAAACAGAATCTCAAATAAGTTACAGCAGCTCTTTCCTAACCACTGTTATGGCCGACTTTCCACCACACTACAAAACTCAAAGATCTTTTCCAAATCTGGGAACACTTGAGACAAATATCCACAACAAAGATTTAAAATGAACTCGACCTTTGTCAATCTCTCATTCATTTCTGTGATTTTTTTTATCAGAACGTTTGTCGTCTAGCCCCTTAATCATTCAGAGCAAACTTAATTTTACAGCCTATAGGATGTCACACACATTGTGGGTTAGTGGTCCATAAATGTGTATCTTAAGCCAAGTGTAATTAGTTTGGAAATTCAACACTATAGGCTTACTTGATAGTTAACATGTTGATGCTTAGCCTATTCAATTGAACAACCTTTCGGAATTACAAGACATCCAGTGGATAATATCATACTGGCTGAGAATGTCTATTGCGGTTTTATGTATTACTGTAACATTGGGACTCAAGTGTGGATCATGGGATCAATGTGTGTAAAATGAAAGTTGCATTTGATTTGATTGTGTGGCCTATTTACTACAGTTAGCCTTGCAGATCATTTAGAATAAGTTTTGTTCCGTTTACATCTATGGACTAAATGGAATAAATAGGCTAATCTTGAGCATGGCATTGTGCACTTTTCTTTGAGCTGGTAAACCGTGAATGCATCTTTCAGGCTGTTGAAAGGTGCCATATCCCATCCCCCTTCTAAGGACTGATTGCATAGAATCAATGGATTTTGTCTCAACAGTCCCTTTCAATGTAGTCTACTCAAGACAATTAACCCAACTTTCCAAGCATTCCGTCCTGATGCTTACAGCTCAAAAATACATTTAATTTATCTTATTGTTACATTCATGCACTCCTACAGAATATGGGCATTCATTGCAGCCAAATAAAACGATTTACAAATGTATTGTAAGCCATTTTATTGAGTGGCCTGTTATGTTAGGAAGTTGTGTGCGAAGAGAGGGAGACAGTGTGACAGCATTGATGAGCCACGGGGCCCTGTAGTCTGTCTGTGTCTCTCTCTCTTATTATACATTTTATAATCCTTCAAAAATGCTCAGTTACACTATTGTGAATCCAATGATCATAATAGCCCCCACCAATGCAGTAATCTTTTATAAGGCCAACTCATAAGATCATAAATGGTTTAGCTTACCATTATAAAAATTGTTGCAGAATATCAGTCATTATAATATGAGGTTTTGCCCTTGTGTGAATATATGCTAAATGCATTTATTGTTGGAATGCTGCTTCAGCATTGACTCAGAATTGTTCTTTGAATCTTTATTCAACTTCTTCATATTCTTCTTCTTCTGTTTCTTCATTGACACGTTTCAGCGCCTTCAAATCTTCAGCTATTAAAACCGTTCAGCTATCAAAAAATTCAGCAGTTTCAGGCCATGGGTGCTATGACTTTTCAGCTTTGTACCACTTATGCTTGAATTAATATAAATCAATATTCATAATATTTTTAACATGGTTTTCCAATGGAGTTTTCTTTCAAATCCTCTCAAACTTCTTAACTTCTTCAACTTCCAAATCCTCCTTCTTCCTCAATCTTTCAGCTAGAGCCACCATTTAAACTTTAAAATGTTGACAAAATCCTAAACTATTTTCGGTAACACTTATTTGAAGTTGCGTTAATGACAGTGTCATGACACTGTCATAGCACTGTCATAACCATGACATGACACATGAAAAGATGTTTATGAATGTTCATGAATGTTGTCATTAGGTGTCATTCGGTGAATTATGTCATTTCTCCTCCCTTGGTCTCCTATCTCCTGTTACCCTATTTTCAAATAATTCAGCTTTTTGCTATCTATTCAACTTTTTTCAATATCACTGATTATGTTTCATGAGTTTTTTAAAGTTTCTGAGATTTACATGGGTGTGTATGTGAAAGCCTAGAGTGCAGACTAAAACGCTTAGAGTGGAGAGGAGCTTCGGATGTTGTTGAAAAAATATTTCTAGATTGCCAGCATTGCCACAATTTTCGCTCTTCATCCTTCGTTTTTGGATCAATATATAGCTAATTTTGTGTTGGTCGTAGACAGTTGCCTGTGGAATCCAACAGACTTACACATTTGTTCAGAGCCCCACGAAAGCGAGACATAGTCCAACTCTCGCCCCATAGAATCCAATGCAAATCTGGTCAGAATTTCGTCAGAGAAACAAGCAAAAAAACACGATTTAGAAACTGCCGGTAGAGTCGTATTTCTGACCGCACATATAAAGGACATCTCTGGTTTCGGCAGAGTCTTGGGTCTCTGAAAATATCCGTATTTTTTGGATTGGACGTATAGTTTTGCGTCTAGGTTAACTTTTTTGAGGTGTAGATTCAAGCTAAATTTCTGTTATTCTCTGCCCTCAGCGCGTTAGCAGCCATAGCTGCACCATCACCGTGGCAACCACACAGCTGCTGCTAATGACCAACGGAAAAGCTGATATTCTATAATGGCGACTAGATGGCGCTAAACTGCCAAACCTATTTTTTATGCTTGCCAGGGACAGAACAGCTATACTATCCCAACTATAATTTCAGCTGTTAAAGGGGTCACTGACTGCAAAACCGTTTTTACCTTTTCATAGTTGAATAACGACAGTTCGGTGCGTAAAATGAACATACAGTGAACCTCAAAGTCCATTGACACTTATTTCCCATGCAAATCTCAAAAAGAAAAAATCTAGCTGTAAAACGGTAGCTTTTGGAAAAATCCACCCGACTGACGTCAGTAGGGTATCGCGCATTCAATTGGCTCTGGTCTGTGTCTTTGTCACGCCCCAAAATGTACATCCAGACCAGCCCACTCACTGGTGTTCTTGCCCAGTCCGAGGTAGCGACGCTACGTTTCTAAACACATCAACATACCTTACTTAGCAAGTGACTAGCTAGACTAGCTGTAGTCGGCATTAGAAGGGAAGCTTCCAAAAAATAGCCAGAAAACGAAAGCAGTCTAGCCTTTTGCTGACACCTGTCTAGATTGTCTATTCGAAATAACTGGAGAAAGGCTGTGCTAGATACAGGATACGTTAGCATTGCTAATAACTGTTACTGACAAAATCATACTACAGCTTGCGGTTCGGATGAACATAACTAAGGTCGGAACGCACCTCTTTTCAGCAACAGCTTCATAGCAAATCCTGCTTTACATATTCCCAGGTTTTTAAAACCGTCCTTGGTGAAATGGTTCGCGCAACTGCACAGAGATCTTCTATGCTACGGTATAAACAAACATCAGCCATAACCGTCTAGTCAATGTTAACTAGACTCAAGCTCATCTGTTTTTCATCGGTGATTTGCAAGGAATGTAAGAACAGCTAGATAGCGAAAACACCTATACTGTAGGCATGTAAACCAGTTTAGCTTGCTAACGCAAGAGCATGAATGTGTTATGATTTAGCCTAGTTTATTGGCAATTGGATTTACGTTATTTCATGTTCCTGACTATGTTTCATTCAAATAAATAACCCGTGTTGTTATGTAAATCTACAATTCAGATGCATGTTTGTCCAGATCAATTTTTCAGTAAGATAGCTAGAGCTAACTGAAGCTGTGTTGAATCACGATAGTTTGTTTGCTAAGCTGTAGTGCTAACGTTACCCACCTAAGGCGATTCTGTTTGCTTCGAGAACAGACGTGGAAACTACCGTAATCATTTCAAATTATATCTAGTCAATCTGTTGAAAACAGTGTTGTGTAGACACAATAGATTTATCTGTACGTTTTTATTTCAAGTCGCCACCTTCTTGTTTCAGTGAGTGCTGTTGGCCGTCTTTGCTCCGCAGCTTCGCTCGTTGTAAACCAACCAATCAGCGCACAGCTCATCTAAATACCAATGATATAAGGGAAAAAGCTAGTGTTTTTTCCCGGGAAAAAAATGCTGGACGTAAAAGAGGGCATAGAACAGCACCCGGGCCATTTTCAGCCAAAACAATGTTACATACCCTATTCGGAGACCTTAAGGAACAGTGTAAAATACTCAAAAAACCCAGTCAATCACCCCTTTAAAACTATAATATTCTTGTTACGACTAGCTAGCTAGGCTACTTCTTCTTCTGTTTAACTGTTCGGCTTTTAGCTTCTCTCGCATTGTATTTAAGCTCTTATAGCTTTGTAAGATGATGCAGTTCAGCTTCCACACTGAAATTCTATTTCTTCGATTGCTTTACAACGTCCAAACTTAGGCTACACGCTTTTTATTAACACTGGTTTGCAAGGAACGTAAATGATCTTATTGTTTTGTAACTTTCCTTCTAATGCCGACTAACAGTCTAGTTAGAGTCGTTTGCTCAGTAAGGTATGTTGATATGTAGGCTATTTGAAACGTATTTGAGACATCCCAACCTAAAAAATCTTCCACCAGACGGATAAGACACAGTTCAGCTTCCACACTGCCTCTTTTGTGCGACTCACACATTTTTTTAATTAATTTAAGCTTTCAGGTATTTTTCTCATTTCTGTATTTTCAGCCATTTAAAAAATGTATTTTAGATTTTAGCATTCCAACGCATTTTCAGCAGGAAATGCATTTTCTAGTTGGGTATGTTTATCTGCTGTACAAAACATATTTGCTTTTTTATCTAGAAAAGTCAAGAAAGCAGGGATCTGGAATCGACTGAGTGCGAAGATACCCCCCGCTTTGCACTCAAAGTGTTAATGAGACCGATGAGGACATACACATCATACACAGACTTGAATTTATAATTGTATGTACTTTAGCTTAAAGATATTCACAGATTGTGTGTTTTGAGAATATCAGGTGGGCCTGGACGTCCACAGATGTTTGATTCTTTCCTGGGGTCATGCTGTTTGGTGTAAATTCTGAAAGACACCCAAAACGACAGCAGTGTTTGATGGAGATGGTTCCCTTTTTAAGGGGCTTAAAAAGTCAAAAATTCAGAACTTTAAATGTAAGGCCTTAAAACGTCTTAAAAACTGCCAGATTTTCATCCAAGGTAAATCCATCCCTTAAATTACATTTAGTCTAAAAAAGGTTTTTACCCTTTTCCAGAAACGCTGTCCGCAGTTATTACAATGTCGCAAAAAAGTATTGAGTCGTAGCCGTAGAAAATGGGAAAGTGTACTTTCAACGAGATATGGCTAGATCATAGCGATTTCCGCTGTTGGTTACAAGCGGTACCCAGCTCCAGGTACGAGGCTCGCTGCAAACTTTGCGCCAAAAATATTCAATTCGGTTACTAATGTGATTGCTTTATCTGTAAATTAAATGTATGCTTTTACAATTACTGAATTCATTGAAATTCATAGTTTTTTCAGAATTTCTTTGATTTGAATATTTTTGGGGTAATGCGTCACGTAGGTCTTAAATGAAAATCTTTATGGTCTTAAAATGTCTTAAAAAGGTCTTAAATTTGACTTACTGAAATCTGCAAGAACCCTGGATGGAGTAATAACAGCAATACCGGTGCCATACATACTGTTAATACTGTAGGTAAATAAAGGTAAATAAATAAATAGCAGGGGTTAGCAGGGCTGTTTTGGCAGCAAAAGAGGGACCTACACAATATTAGGCAAGTGGTCATAATTTAATGGCTGATTGTTGTATAATGCACGCTAGGGTGCATCAAATTTGAATGCGAAATGTTAATTTCAAAATATCAATTTGGTTGGCATTGGTTGGTTGTTCCTATTAACATATAAATTACTTTATATTAATTCATTACACACAGAGTGATATATTTCAAATGTTTATTTCTTTTCATATTGATGATTATAACTGACAACTAATGAAAATCCCAAATTCAGTATCAGAACATTTTAATATTACTTAAGACCAATACAAAGAAAGGATTTTTTGAAATATTGGCCAACTGAAAAGTATGAGATGTACAGCACTCAATACTTAGTTGGGGCTCCTTTTGCTTGAATTACTGCAGTAATGTGGCGTGGCATGGAGTCGATCAGTCTGTGGCACTACTGAGGTGTTCTGTAAGCCCAGGTTGCTCTGATAGTGGGCTTCAGCTCTTCTGCATTGTTGGGTCTGGCATATCGCATCTTTCTCTTCACAATACCCATAGATTTTCAATGGGGTTAAGGTCAGGCGAGTTTGCTTGCCAATTAAGAACAGGGATACCATGGTCATTAAACCAGGTACTGGTAGCTTTGGCACTGTGTACAGGTGCCAAGTCCTGTTGGAAAATGAAATCTGCATCTCCATAAAGCTGGACATGGGCTTCAACTGTTGCATTCCTTGTTTCAAGCCACTCTTGAACAACAGACAGCGTCAGAAGCGTCTCGCCTGGGCTAAAGACAAAAAGGACCGGAGGAAGAGAGGAGAGGCACACAATCCACGTTGCTTGAGGTCCAGTGTAAAGTTTCCATGGGTCAGTGATGGTTTGGGGTGCCATGTCATCTGCTGGTGTTGGTCCACTGTGTTCTCAGGTCCAAGGTCAACGCAGCCATATACCAGGAAGTTTTAGAGCAGTTCATGCTTCTTGCTGCTGACCAACTTTATGGAGATGCAGATTTCATTTTCCAACAGGACTTCGCACCTGCACACAGTGCCAAAGCTACCAGTACCTGGTTTAAGGACCATGGTATCCCTTTTCTTAATTGGCCAGCAAACTCGCCTGAACTTAACCCCATTGAAAATCTATGGGGTATTGTGAAGAGGAAGATGCGATATGCCAGACCGCATTACTGCAGTAATTCAAGCAAAAGGAGCCCCAACTAAGTATTGAGTGCTGTACATGCTCATACTTTTCAGTTGGCCAAGATAAAAATCCTTTCTTTGTATTGGTCTTAAGTAATATTCAAATTTTCTGAGATACTGAATTTGGGATTTTTATTAGTTGTCAGTTATCATCATCAAAATTTAAAGAAATAAACATTTGAAATATATCAGTCTGTGTCTAATGAAGGAATATAATATACACGTTTCCCTTTTTTAATGGAATTAGTTAAATAAATCAACTTTTTGATGATATTCTAATTATATGACCAGCACCTGTATATATATTATTTTTTTCTCAAGACACTGCAGTCAAATTACCAGTACTCTGCATTTCTAGTTTTAAGGGATTGAGTAGTGTTGCCCCAACAGCACTGCTTGTGTTGAGGCATTATAGAGTTGTGTGGACACTGGCACGGAGGTCTTCCAAAAGCATTTCTTGGGGTGTGATCAGTCATGCTAAAGGTGCCCATTGCCTCTACCACTTCCTCCAACACTTTTTATTGTTGTTTATTTTTCCAGCCACCAATAAACATAATTCTAACGAAGAAAGAAAGAAAGCAGCCTCAGGAAATAGTGCTTGCTCTGTCCCTTTTTGTAGAGGGTCATGGTGTTACCAGCCCACCCAATTAATACACCTCATAATACCATCAATATGACACCATGGCTCGAGAATCCATACAGAAATACTCTCACACATTACATCCCCTTAATATAGGCTAGTCGAGCAACACTTAATTTCCGGATCATTTAAAATCAATAAGCTCGCATTCACAATTAAGAGAAGGAAACTAAAATCACGAATAGGCCCTACTGTCAAAAATAAAAGCAGATTTTAAGAGATGAGTTAACAAAGTTTGTCCACCAAAAGTACGCTATGTGAGCGTAAACAAGTTTGTCTAATAAACTGCCCATTGTCACCAACGAGATGATAACGAAACAAAGTATTAATTGAAAATCTAAGTAAACAGATTATTTGCATTTGTTTTTGAGAATATGCAACGGCAAAACAATTGAACATGTTGACATTGACTGCACCATATTATTTACATTATAAATTGCAGATGATCCGAATGTATCTGAATCTCTCGCTAACGGATTGCCCTCTTTCAGGCTCTCACGAGTGCTTATCCAATCACAGGATGCGTATATATGTCAAGTTCAGCGTAAGCCAGGTCTTCTAGCTGGCCTTGGTGTCGCAGACTCGAGGTCTGATTGGCAATCGCAATTGAGCGTCTCCGTTCACTTACAGAGCACGGGAGCCTGCTCTGTTGATTCTGAAGGCAGATTTCATAGAACCTGACAACACAAGCTAGCTGAATTATGATTGGATAAAAACTCTTAATATACAACGCTGTCAACAGCTCATAATATGACATGAAGAGAACGGACTATGGAGAATATTTTTTGTTATTTATGTCGGTGTATTTATTGAATGACATTAAGATGGGGGGAAATTATAAAGAAACATTTTTATTTACATATTTTATGAATATGTTTAGGCCAGCAGAGAAAGGCCTTGCAGGCCCTGACGATCCACCAATGTTTATTAGTCGTACCACAAAAATTAGCCATATGTATTATCAACTAAAGAGGATCCAATTTCTGGAGAAATTGTGAGGTGTGCTTGCGTCCATTGCAGGATGGGTCAGTTTTTTACAATTAATATTTCTGTATAATTAAGTATGCAAACGTATTATTTATGAAGATTGCACAGATTAAAAAGCTTACATTTGTTGCTGTTCATTTATGTTTCAAAATAATAATGTGTAGAATGAAAGTGTTCTCCTCATTTCCCTGAGATTCTTCATACCCTGCAAGAGGGAATGGTGATAGGCTATGTGGCAGCCTCACATAGTTGAAACCGTTGCATGAAAACTGAGAAATTGTCCTAACCTTAAACTTCCTCTTAAGTTGTTTCCTTGTTAGTGATATTTTTAAGCATTTACTCATATTGCATTCATTCATTAATATAGAACCCACTTTGAAACAAGCACATTTTAACAACATTGTCTCTGGCAGTAAAAAAACATACATAAGCTTGAAATGTATTTAGAGAAAACTGGCTAATATAACAAGTTTACTGGAAGCGATCCTTGATAGTAACAGCATCCCTGTCTGAAGACTCATGGGGGCTCATGCGCTGTCTGCGCCGAAGTAGGGAAAAGCACATTCAACATTCAGATTCTCAAATAATTATCTTATACTCCTCTATATCAGCCTCTCTCAATCCTGGTCCTTGGGCCTTTAGATGTTTATCTCCTCCAAATGACTGGGTTGTCAAAACATAAGTTGGAAGCAAGATACCACTAATAAATGAGTCCTTTTGTGCACCTCCCGAAGGGCAGTTTGTAAGAATGTAACTCTAAAAAAGTGGCATTTGTCGAACATAAGCTCAAATATCTCAAAAGTCCCAACTGGAAAATATTAGCCGTTTTCACAATCCTGTAGAAGAGACCTTCGTGAACAGATTGGCATTCAGTTCAGGCTGTGGCATTGAAGTACAAGTTAGTAGTCAGATTAATTTTTCCAATTGGTAAAAAATCAGACTTTTGTGTGCCGAAAATGTTTTGTCACCATTTGGCTTCCTAAACAGCGGTGGAAATTTAGTTTTTCTTACCAGTGTGTCGCGTACAGCGTTACAATGAGCTACCCTGTTTCAAAACTACAGGTATATAATGATTATTTCACCAACACATCGTTTAGAGATGTTTAGTTGGGTTCAAGTCTGGGCTCCACCCCAGTCTGAGGTCCAGAGCGCTCTGGAGCACACCTCTCTTAAGGCGTGAAAAGGCCTAAAATCTTTTAAGCCGAATATCTGGGATAGAGCTTTCCCTTTATCAACATTCAGATATGCGTATATTCAACTATTTTCAGCTTTCAAGGTATGACGCATCATTTGAAAGCTTACAATCTGCACTTTCACAATCTGTAAAAAACTGAGAAATTAGTTGGCTTTGTGATGGTGGGTTTCTGATATGCACTGTGATGATCTGAACAGCCAAGGAAATGCGGTTTCAATACAATGCATTTAGATTATACAAGTAGGCCTACATACTATATTAAACAAAGCTTTGCTGATCAGTCAAACTACGGAGGAGGCACTATTCGCACAAGTCGTTCGTAAGAGTGATCCAGACAATAAGGAAAGCTCTTCCTTATAAGAACAAGGAACAGATGTTAACCATCAATCAATACATTGGTAATTCTGATTGGTCAGCACTGGTCAGTGACAGGTTAAGATAGTAAAAACCCCAGACCAGTGTTCCATGCCCTTGGATGTAAACAAGACAGCCCCTATCTCCTGTATGCAAGTGGTTCATGGCGAAGAGGTCAGCTTGCCTGCCTACTCTCCCCAACCCCCAGACCTAACTTAAGACCTTCTGGCTCTTGGTTAGGTATCATAAAACAACACCATAAATACCTTAAGATAATATGAGTGTCCCTTCTACAGATACCACACCACAGAGCCTTAATTCCTTACATTAACTGTCTATAACAAAGGAACTTACTTTTTACCGCTTAAAGAAACATAGATATTGTAACGATGTCAAAAATTCCCATCACAGCTTCCAACCGCCATTTTTCACCAGAGCGTGTCAGATATTACATTGATGAACAGGCATATACTTCTGCCTGTGCCGTTTCAATCACTATTTATACACAAAATATTACGACTTCTAAAAACGTATGATTTGATGGTGATTTGATGATTGGCTAAGCTTCTAGTGGGCAACAATATACTGTAATGCAGTGACAAGCTGGTCCCGTGTTGATATAATCTCAAACAGTTAAATGTGGTCTTGTATCTACAAAGCGTACTAACAATTCTAATTGTATAACCTTTTGTGTTTAGGTGCACCACCTTAACTCTCCCCAGATGTACTTCAGCCATCAGGCAAACAAGCTTCAGCCGTGACAGTGGTATCTTGATTGCCGTTTGTGACGATGCCTCAATCTGGCGTTGGGATAGACTACGATGATGCTTTAATTCCCCTGTAATAAGGTTATTGTCCAATAGAGAAACTTTTAGCTGTGTATCACAACATTTCTACAATTGTACTTTTCTTACTTAACCAATTAAACTGTTACAGAATTCAGTTCTTTACATTGGACATTTTTTTTTCGTTAATTAGTTGTATGTATTATAAGCACATTTGTTGTGGGTTTGGGAGTGCATACATGTGTGTGGTTTGCAATACATAACAATCAGGAGGTTTTTTTCTTCTAAATTTATCCAAACCACTTTGGCTGGCAATTGCCTAGCTTAAAAAAATTGTGATTTAGTTTTAGATCTTTAAGAAGTGTGATTTAGGTGTAAATTTGATGGCAACAATATCTGGTTTTATTGCTTGTCTTATCTATTGTCAAATATATATTTTGTGACAAAATAACAAAATGCACAGTAAATAATTGGCATGTTTTCACTTGTGCTTATGTTGATGAGTCTTAACTGGGATAACCAAAATCATATATCTTTTCAAGACTACCACTGAAGACAATCAAGCCCACACACTATGCCTTTCAGCCCAAGGAGCATATGTGTAAATGTAAAATGAAATGTGTTCTGTTAAATTTGGATTATGTTATGGATTGTCATTTGTTAGTGTTAGGCAATTTATCATATTAGTATGCTAGGTTTAACTATTTATGTAGTTACTGTCAGGCAGATGTGATTATATAGCTATTTCTTTTTTTATGTCAAATTAGATTTTTGCTTGATCTGGCATATTTGTGGAGTGTTCATAATCCGTTAGTACGCTTTGTCACCAATTAATTACGAAAATTATTGTTTATTCACACCATTACAAATGGTCTGTATGTCCCAAATTCCCCATTAGTTCCTGTTAACTCCACCTCTGATAATTCTAATGTCACAACTGTAATCCTACATAATTCTTTTTACATTTACATGAAAAAAGTGTACAATAAAATCATGTTTTTCTCTACATGCATCTTTCATTGTAATACACTTACAATTTCGATATTAAACAAACCTGACACAACTTAAACCCAAAGTTTCATGTTTAAATCGACCTAATCGATTTACATAATTTACATATACAATATATACATATTACATATTCAATATGTGTTTTGAAAGTATATTCATAACTTAATATTTTTGTAGTATCATTTGTGTATTGTACATAGTTAATAACTGAAACTTCCTTAAATGTCAAATATAATATTTCAACCTTTAATCTTATTTATTTTTTTAAGAATTGCTGTATTTACCCTATACCATATATTTACCCCATATATATATACGTCATTGATGACGTAAGCGCCGCTCTGAGTGGCAGCTGTCGTAGCAGCTCTTCGTTTTTCTGCTGTTTTGTCTGTTTTGTCTACTTTTTCTTGGTTCTGTTGTGGTGAGTTTGTTTGTGTTGGGATGGTGTGCTGGTGAATGTTTTTTTCGTGGTCTCGCTGGCCGGTTGTGGAGCGCCGTGTCCGTGGGGTGCTGAGCCGCGCGCTGCTGGACGGTCCTGCCGGGACATGACGGAGGCGATGATCGGCTCCGGATTGGCATCGGCGGAGCGGCTCTCGAGGCTCCTTGTTTGTGTTGTGTCGTGTTGTCTGTGGCTAGCTGTATGTTGGAGGAGCTGTGAGGGACACCTGAATTTCCCTCACGGGATAAATAAAGTATTCATCTATCTATCATCTATATATATATATATATTATAGCTCAAACAAATCTTAATGAAACAAGGTGCCTAAGGTAGGAATCTAAAACAAAGACGTGAACATACAGCGCTTGAGCTAGAAATGTAATACAAAGTATGAATATTAATTGTGACAATGCTTCACAGAACACTTCAGACATTAGCAAACACTATCACTCCATTTTCAGTCAAATCAGACATAAGCTAACACTGTGTACTCCATTTTCGGTTAAATCAGGAGATTTGTTTTTCAAACATCTCACAAGAGTTTGAGTTTAACAACTTCTGCCCTCTTAGAAAGTGTGCTGCCTTCAACTACAGGATTCTTTTTTGTATCACCTCAAAAGGCGTACCTCAATTCAACAGGGTATTCCAGGTTGAAATTATAAAATGAGTCCAAACAGCATGGCAGCTGCAAAATTGACGTTTGGAAGCTCCCGCAGTACTACATTAACCTGCTCCTAACCAGACTCTCGTACATTTCATTTGTACAGAGAGTCTGGGCCAGGGGTGTCAAACTCATTTTAGTTAAGGGGCCACATACTGCCCACTTTGATCTCAAGTGGGCCAGACCAGTAAAATCGTAGCTTAATAACACATACATAACGACAATATTTCTTGATGTTTAAATCATTGGTGAAGGTTTTAGAGATGATAAACCCTATTTTAAGGTCTTTCTACAGTAAACTAGAAACATAAAGACCAAAAACTCAGACATCAGCCCACTGTTTATCTGCCTGGGCTCTCCTCTGCTGATTCCCTTGCTTTGTGACGCGTTTGACGTCAAACGCGTCGCAAAGCGCGCAGCAAGCACTGCTGCTTGTGGCAATGAGAATCAGAATCTGAATCAGAAAGGGATTTATTGGCCATGAAAGTTTGCACAGTCAAGGAATTTGCTTTGGCAGGAAGGTGCATACAATAAACATATAGTATCCTTAAATTTAAATATGTGGACTGTCTATACTAAATATCTATACTATATAACTATACTATCTATACTAAAGTGGAATTATATTTAAAATAAAATATACAATAAAATATAAGTTGCCTAATTTACAATATAAAAATACAAAAAATACAAATATGACAAAAAATACTAATGTACAAGATGCAGTAATGTAGTGCAGAATATTAGAGTCATTAAAGTAAAGTCAATAAGTCAGTGTGAACCCTTGGCCTTGTTGAAGAGGCCAACAGCAGAAGGGAAGAAACTGTTTTTGTGTCGAGAGGTGTTGGTCCTGATGGACCGCAGCCTTCTGCCGGAGGGGAGTGACTGAAACAGGGAGTGTCCAGGGTGGGAGGAGTCGGCCACAATCTTCCTCGCTCGCCTGAGGGTCCTCGAGGTGTTTAGGTCCTCGAGGGTAGGCAGATTGCAGCCAATCACCTTCTCCGCAGTGCGGATGATACGCTGCAGTCTGCTCTTGTCCTTGGCAGTGGCAGCAGCGTACCAGATGGTGATGGAGGAGGTGAGGATGGACTCAATGATGGCTGTGTAGAAGTGCACCATCATTGTCTTTGGCAGGTTGAATTTCTTCAGCTGCCGCAGGAAGTACATCCTCTGTTGTGCTTTCTTTGTGAGGGAGCTGATGTTCAGTTCCCACTTGAGGTCCTGGGAGAGGATAGTGCCCAGGAAGCGGAAGGACTCCACAGTGTTGACTGGGGAGTCACCCAGGGTGATGGGGGTGAGTGGGGCTGTATTCTTCCTGAAGTCCACAACCATCTCCACTGTCTTAAGAGCATTGAGCTCTAGGTTGTTCTGGCTGCACCAGGTCACCAGGTTGGCCGCTTCCCACCTATAATCAGACTCGTCTCCACCAGAGATGAGCCCAATAAGGGTGGTGTCGTCCGCAAACTTCAGGAGTTTGACGGATGGATGACTGGAGGTGCAACTGTTCGTGTACAGGGAGAAGAGCAGAGGAGAAAGGACGCAGCCCTGAGGAGATCCGGTGCTGATGGACCGGGAGTCAGAGACTTGTGTTCCCAGCTTAACGCACTGCTTCCTGTCAGACAGGGAGTCTGTGATCCACCAGCAGGTGGAATCAGGCACGTTCAGCTGGGAGAGCTTGTCCTGAAGCAGGGCGGGGATGATGGTGTTGAAGGCAGAGCTGAAGTCCACAAACAGGATCCTGGCGTAGGATGCTGGGGAGTCCAGGTGCTGTAGGGTGAAGTGGAGGGCCATGTTAACTGCATCGTCCACAGACCTGTTGGCTCTGTAGGCAAACTGCATGGGGTCCAGAAGGGGGTCTGTGATTGATTTGAGGTGTGCCAGCACTAGGCGCTCAAAATACTTCATTACCACAGAGGTCAGGGCGACAGGTCTGTAGTCATTATGTCCAGTTGGCCTGGGCTTTTTGGGCACAGGGATGATGGTGGAGGCCTTGAGACAGGCTGGCACATGGCATGTCTCCAGGGAGGTGTTAAAGATGTAGGTGAACACCGGAGACAGCTGGTCAGCACAGTTCTTAAGGGTGGCAGGGGAGACAGCGTCCGGCCCAGCTGCTTTGCGTGGGTTCTGCCTCTTGAAAAGTCTGTTTACTTCACCTTCCTGAATGGAGAGTGACGTCACAGAGTTGGTGGGAAGGGGGGGGGGAGGGAAGGGATAGTTCAGGGGATTCCAATTGTCTTTCAAAGCGACAGTAGAACTCGTTCAGGTCGTTGGCCAGGCGTGAGTTGTTAGTGGAGTGGGGGGCTCTGGGCTTGTAGTTGGTGATCTGCCTGAGCCCTCTCCAGACAGAAGCAGAGTCGTTAGCAGAGAACTGACGCTTCAGCCTCTCTGAGTACAGTCGTTTAGCCTCCCTCACAGCCTTGCTAAACCTGTTCTTCGACTCCTTGAATCTGTCCTTGTCCCCACTCCTAAAAGCGTCCTCTTTGTCCAGCCTCAGCCTTCTGAGTTTAGCTGTAAACCAGGGTTTGTCGTTGTTGTAGCTCACCCTGGTGCGTGTTGGTATACAGCAGTCCTCACAGAAGCTGATGTATGACGTCACAGCCTCTGTGAGCTCATCCAAACTATTGGAGGCAGTCATGAACATATCCCAGTCAGTGCAGTCCAAGCACGCCCGCAGATCCTCCATAGCCTCACTGGTCCACTGTTTCGATGTCCTCACAACAGGCTTACAGCGCTTTAGCTTCTGCCTGTATGCAGGAATCAGGTGGACCATGACGTGGTCTGAGTGACCCAGTGCTGCACGGGGGACCGCATGGTATGCTTTACTGATTGTAGAGTAGCAGTGATCCAAAGTGTTCCCTTCTCTGGTAGGACATTTGATGAATTGTCTGTACTTGGGGAGTTCTTGAGTGAGATTGCCTTTGTTAAAGTCGCCTAGCACAATAACCAAGGAATCCGGATTTTCATGCTCCACACACAATATCTGGCTAGCGAGCACACGTTGAGCCTCATTGGCGCTAGCCTGAGGCGGCATGTAAACGCCGACCAGTATGAATGAAGCAAACTCACGTGGCGAGTAAAAAGGTTTACAGTTTATAAAAAATGATTCCAGATCAGGAGAACAGTGCTGCAGGATCACTGTCACATCTTCACACCAGCCACTGTTAATAAAAAAACAGATACCACCGCCTTTCGTTTTGCCAGAGAGCAGGGAGTCACGATCCGCTCTCAGCAGTTTGAAACCTGCTAGCTGTAGCGCAGAGTCCGGGATCAGTTCACTCAGCCATGTCTCCGTGAAGCACAGAACGGAAGATGAATGAAAGTCTCTGTTTTTCCACCCCAGTAGCTGAAGTTCGTCCAGTTTGTTGCTCAGCGAACGCACGTTGGAGAGAAATATCCCCGGTAACGCTGTGCGTGTTCCGCGCCTGCGGAGTCGCACCAGGGCTCCGGCACGTTTACCTCTCCTACGACGCTTCGCTGCTAGCACAAAGCCGAGGGTGGCCTCGACTATAATTCCCACTAATTCTGCCGCTGGAAGCAGAAAAGTGGGAAATAAATCCGCAGGAGTTGTAGACCTAAAGTTTAGCAATGTTTCTCTTGTTAGAGAACCCCGGATATTTTGGCAGAACACTGAATTAACAGACAAAACAAGACAAAACACAGCGCACCGAACCACCGAGGCAGCCATCGTCGGCGCCATCTTGGATGTCATCCGGAGCAGACATCGCATTTACGCTGTTTTTGAAGTAATTACTGGATCGATTAAAAAAAATACAAACGTATTGTTAATAGACATTTGGATTCCGAATAGCAGTTACTTTTATAGAAATGAAATGTATGTATTTCTGTAATTTTCTAACTTTGCCAAGACATCCGACGGGCCGAGCTGGACGCCCTGGCGGGTTTTGTTCGACACCCCTGGTCTGGGCTCTACATTGACAAGCGTTGACTTCCTTGTAGGCGGCTACTCCCCAGCTGGGTCAATCCTGTTAACCGGTGCCTTTTGATGTCCCCAGGAAATCCTACTTCATAATTGTTGTAAAATGTTACAAATGTTTATTCCACAAGGCTTTAATTATAGGTTTAGGTCTTCCTTATCATATAAATAACCAAAAAGTGTCATCAAGACAATTATTTTTTATTTTAACCGTTTTTGTATTTTGTACGCATGTTCATTTTGCCATGTTTTGCCATGTCCCCAGCACAAAGAATCAACTCTTACAATAAATATCAGTCATTAAATAATAAAATAATAAAATGTTGCAGACCAAGTTAAAATCTTTCAACTTGTATATATTTTTTATTAAAAGGTTAAGTTGTAGTTTTTCCCTCTTAAGAAAATAGCCTACACTTCCCATGACACAAAGTTCATTAAATTACATCATTTCCTTAGGTGGGAATTCAACTTGGCCAACTGAAGTAGGTATGAACTTTCAGATGTATCTTTTTTCATAAGTTTATGTCAACCTGTTTGTCACAACCTTAAATTTCCACCCTGTTAGGCTACTTTGTTAAGAAAATAAATAACATTTTATAATTTCAAATATGGTTTTATATAAGAAGTAAAACAAATAAAAATGAACAAGGGACATATTATGGACAAGATGACCCATAATATGTTATGCCTTTAAATTGTTTAAGCTTTGTGATTGTTATTCATATGTCTTAACAGGGTGGAATAATTAATGTCACTGTCCATGTCTGAACCAAATGCCCACAATTATTAGGATTTAAGTGCATGAGCTTGGCCAATATGTTTTCCAAACAGTTAAACATATCTCTTTCCTGATTAAATGTTAAAAACATGAAACATAAATACTTTTGTTTTCAGAAGTTACCAGGTCCAAAAGGCACCGGTTAACAGGATTGACCCAGCTAACAAGGGACGTCCTGGGGACGTTCGGTGACGTTCCTATTTGGTCCCCTATAGGTTATACCGTGATGTTATCCTTAGGACGTCCTTAGGACGTTATTAATTATTAATAAACTTTCAGGGGACCTTCCAGGAACGTCCCTGGTTGGTTATGATATGACATTATGTTTAAAAAAACTTGGGGGACAACCCTGGTTGGTTATGACAAGACATTATGTTAAACATTTTCGGGGGACATTCGGGACGTCCCTGGTTGGTTATGATATGACATTATGTTAAAAAACATTCGGGGGGTTCCAGGAACGTCATTCGTTGGTCATAGCGTAACCACCTAAATTCCGAACTGATATTTTTGTTTGTGTGTCATTCTGTGATGTGACTTGCTCGAGCTATACTGTCACTGTGGAAACTGTACAGTATTAAATCAATTGTTTATGTATGGTACCAATAACTTGCATTTGAGCGAAGTAATACATTATAGTATTAAATCATTTTGGGATGTACCATCACTGAAACAACATCTAAGGTGGATCCAGCCTATCCATGGCCTGGCTCTGCCCACCTACGTACTTCCGCTCAATTTTGATTTAGCTTCTGTACTGGGTCTGGATCTTCGGTACGCATTTCAGATCTTGGAAATAGATTTTCTATTTGGCCCAATCAGCGAACAGAGGGAGTGGCTGAGAACGATAACGTTGATGTCGTGCGCTAGTTTGTGTTGTAGTTCCGTAATGGCGGCGGAGAAAGATGCGAGCGAAGCCATTCGGTCCGTTGTGGTAACACTGCCGAATATCCAGAAACTAAAGCCGGAGCAAGAACAAGTGTTGCTGAGTTTTCTTGGTGTCAATGATCTTGTGGCCCTTCTCCCCACGGGGTTCGGGAAAAGTTAGATTTTCCAGCTACGGCAGCTAGCTCCGTTACAGTAGTGGTGCAGGAGTTGGCTAAGGCGAACGCTAGCTATTGGTTATGGCAGATCAGAGTGGCTTTGGGCAGATCCAATAGTTTTAAACTTCAACAGAGTACCCGCCTACAAGGAAGTCAACGTTTGTCAATGGAGCGAAGCCAGACTCTCTGTACAAATGAAATATGTACGAGAGTCTGGTTAGGACCAGGCTAGCCTATCCAAGCACCGCTCGTGACGTGAACCCTGTTGTTGAGTGAAGACGTTGTTGAGAGACAGCAAAACGTTTTGATCCCGCATCCTTAATTTATAGCTATAATACCGTCTGATAATCAATTTGTGTAAATATATCTTCAACTTAAGTTTAAGTGTTGATAGTATAGTTCTTTGTTATTGTGTTTTTAATAGTGTTTTTCGTGTAGTTGGCTAGTATAGAGTAATTTAGCGCACTTCTGTGAAGGTGGGCCACCCGAAGGACAGAATATGAGGTAAATAGGTTTTAATACAAACTTTAGCTCTACTATCTACAGTATGTATTTGTATGTTTATCCAACTTGAAATAGCCATATCGAAAATTAATGTATATGAATTTCTAGCCAATTTTAGATGCCACTGGTTTTCTAAGTCGGCTAAATGTGTTATGTGTTAATTTGTAGCTACTAGTAGCATTAGCTAACAATGTCATCGCTAGCATTGTGTAACTTGTGTGAATCGTGCAAATCCGAAGAGTTTTTTTTAAGGGGGGGGGGTCTGATTATAATTGCACCAACAGTAATTCTGGATTGCCTCCACCAAATAAGTAAATAGGAAATAAGCAAATCAGCAGTATGCGCGCAAGCGTGAAACCACTAGTGTTTCTTCTTGCTGTGTGTTCTGCCCATAATATGTTTTTGTTCTGTCCATAATATGTTTTATGTATTGGGTTAATCGATCTTGAAACATTTGTATGTTCACGTGATTTAATGTGTTTGATATAAAAAGCATGTTTGGAATGTTTGTATGTTTAGAATGTAAACAAACCAGGCATCGTTCACATAGCAACTATCAACTGTCACATAGCGAAATAACAATTGTATGTTTTTTCAATCTGTTGTGTGAATCTTAATGAAAGCAATGACTGTAAGTTTTAAACGATCATAATATGGGTTAGGGTTACATTACGTAAATACAATGAGTTATATTGTAACCTTGATGATGATTTTGGATGTTGTAGTCAAACGCAATCGCTGCAACTGCACAATACTACTGTCGCATATGCTACATTATGTTTTCTAATAATATCAGTTATGTATGTATTTTATAATTAAGCATTTTTCTACTTTCTCTTTTTATTTTGTAGTTTCACTCCGTTTCAATGTTGTCAACTTGACTAATAGTCAATAAAGGAGCAAGAAGGCTCATTTTCCTGGCTCTTGAAAAAGGAGTTTGGCTCGCTGTTGAATCTACGTTGACGCTAGGAAGCACAACACTTTAGAGAGAACAGTCCAGTAAAAAGTCAATACCATCATAGAGATTTATGCTAGTTATGGAGAGACCAACGCAGCAGAAAATGCACCATCAGTGTCCGGATCCAGGCACTCGTCTGCCTCAAAGTGCTCAGTAGCGAGAGCTAGAGGCACAGCTGAAGCCGCGCGCGCCAGAGCTGCGTTCTCACAGCAGGAGTTAGAATTAAAGATACAGAGAGCTAGATTGGACCTGGAAAAGGCTACACTGGAAGCGAACCTGCAAGCACTTGAACTTGAAAAGGCAGTGGCTGCTGCCAATACAGAGGCTGAGGTGTTAAAGGCGGCCGCTGAGATGGAGTATGATGACATGCTCAGTCCCAAGAGCGCCTTAACACTACTGGAGGTACAGCAGCGGACGGAGGCGTATGTGGCACAGCATGCACAGGCCAGCCTCAACCCCAATGCTCCCCTTCCAGACAGATCTCCTCTCAGTCTCAAAGAGTCACCACCATCGAGACACACCCCTGCGTCAGAGCACCAGCCCCATTTACCTCGATGCCCCACCTCATACTCTGACTCTCCTCCCAGAGTCTGTCAGCAGCAAGGCAAGTGTGCAAGGCAAGCGTTTCCCTCGCCTCAGTTCAAGAGAAAACTCCAGGAGCTGCTCTCAGCCCAAACAGATGGGTACTTACCTGGCCTCAGTTACCTCGACACGCCACAGGGAATCAACCCCATAGTCGAAAAGCTGCCACAGATCCTACAAGATAAATGGCTGTCTACTGGCTCAAGATATAAAGAACAGCACAGAGTCTGCTACCCCCCCATTCTCCTTCTTCGTTGACTTCGTCCGCTGCGAGGCAAAGGCCAGGAATGACCCCAGCTTTATCCTAACCAACAACAGCTACAATCATCACCGCAATGAAAGGGAGACAGGAGAGTGTGAGGACCGCCATATCTGTCCACAAAACCGACGTGGCAGCAACAGCTAATGCACACCTGACTTACAGAGCAGAGAGAGAAGTAAGGGATCCAACTAAGAACTGTCCACTTCATGACAAGCCGCATCCTCTGGAAAGATGCAGAGGTTTTATAATGAAGACGCTCACAGAACGTAAAAGGTTACTAAAAGAATATAGAAGATGTTTTAGGTGCTGCTCTGCTGTTCACATGGCCAAGGAATGTCCAGTGAAGCTGAAATGCAACGAGTGTGAAAGTGAGGAACACTGCACAACCATGCATCCAGACACCACCCGGTCACCAGCAGCGTTTCCTGTGGCAGAGCCATACACAGAACAGCAACACAGCTTCCCGTCAGAGGTGACTTCCAGGTGTACAGAGGTCTGTGGAGATGGTCTACCGGCACGATCCTGTTCAAAGATATGCCTAGTGCAGGTCTTCCCACGAGGCGAAAGACAACATGCTGTGAAGATGTACGCCATCATTGATGACCAGAGCAACCGCTCGCTTGCCAGGTCTGAGTTTTTCCAGCTCTTCGGCATCCGCGGTAACCCTGCACCTTACCTGCTGAGGACCTGCGCTGGCACCACTGAAATGGCTGGAAGGAAAGCAGTCGGTTTCCAAATAGAAGCAGTCAACGACCCAGCGTGTCTGGATTTGCCCCCACTCATTGAGTGCAATGAGATCATGAGCAACATGTCAGAAATCCCCACAGCAGAGGTTGCTCTTTCCCACACTCACCTAAGGTCTGTGGCTCCTCATATCCCAGAGCTTGACCCTGAAGCACATATTCTCATTTTATTAGGGAGAGACCTTATCCGTGTTCATAAAGTGAGACAACAGATTAATGCGCCTTTTGCCCAACGCTTGGACTTGGGGTGGGTCATAGTTGGGGAAGTTTGCATTGACAATGCCCACAAGCCCACTGTTGCTGTCTTCAAGACAAATGTACTGCAGAACCGACGTCCATCGTACCTGACACCGTGTCAAAATCACATACACGTCAAAGACAAGGCAAGCTACGGCGGGAGCAAAGACATGACCTTTCCACTCTCTCATCAACGTGCGCCCTGAGGACAAGCTTGGACTCGACGCACACAGAATTCAAAAGAGATCAACCGTGCTCAGGCCCTCTCTCGTCTACACTCTTTGCGGCGCACACTGAACAAAAAACTTTGCAAACAAACACGCAGAACAAGCAGCCCCCCCTTCAGGAGAATGCAGAGTGTTGGTACTTACCCATTTTCGGGGTGTACCGCCCCCAAAAGCCGGGTCAGATTAGAGTTGTGTTTGACTCGAGTGCACAAGAAGACGGCCTCTCTCTCAATAGTGTCCTGCTCACTGGCCCTGATTTGAACAAGTCCCTCCTCGGAGTACTGATCAGATTCAGAAAATAACTCATTGCACTGACAGCTGACATCCAACAAATGTTCTATGGCTTCTTTGTGAGAGAAGATCACAGAGACTACTTAAGATTTCTCTGGCAAAAGGACAACGATCTGACGAAGGAAGTGGTGGAGTACCGCATGCAAGTGCATGTGTTCGGCAACAGCCCGTCACCCTTGGTGGCTATATAAGACTTCGGAAAGCGGCCCAGGAAGGCGAACAGAGGTATGGATTCGACTCACGCCACTTCATGGAGAGACACTTTTATGTGGATGACGGGCTCGTCTCACTGCCGTCTGAGTCTGAGGCCATTGATCTACTCAGGCGCACTCAAGCGAGTCAAACCTCAAACTGCATAAGATAGCCTTAAACAGTGTCACAGTAATGCAAGCCTTCCCACCTGAAGACCTGGCTGCAGGCCTGAAAGACTTGGGCCTGGAAGACGGAGCTTTGCCAATGTAAAGAAGCCTGGGGTTGTGCTGGGACATTGACTCCGACACCTTTACATTCAAGGTCGCCGTCAGCGGCAAACCGTTTACCCGCCGTGGAGTCCGATCATAGTCTTTTTGACCCGCTGGGTTTTGCAGCACCATTAAGGGGCGTGCACTGCTGCGAGAACTCTCCACAGAGGTCCACGACTGGGACGCTAAACTTCCTGCAGACAAGCTGAACAAGTGGGAAACATGGAGAAAATCACTGCAAGATCTGAGCAGCCTCCATATCCCTCGCTCATACACACAGCAGTCCTTCTCTAACACCACACACACTGAACTGTCTTTTTTCAGATGCTTCTTGCTGGGCCATCGGCGCGGTGGCTTACCTGAGAGTCATCACAACAGATGGGCAGTGTAGAGTGGGCTTTGTGCTTGGAAAAGCAACACTGGCTCCTCAACCAGAACCAACCATCCCTCGCCTTGAGCTGTGTGGCGCTGTGCTGGCAGTAGAAATGGCTGAACTGATCCTGGAGGAGCTCGACCACAAGCCAGATGCAGTGAAGTTTCTGTGACAGCAAGCTGGTTTTGGGATATATACACAACGAGTCTAAGCGGTTCTATGTGTATGTGCACAACCGTGTTCACCGCATCCGACAAACCACATCCCCTCAGCAGTGGCACTATGTACCTACGGAACAAAATCCAGCAGATCTGGCCACTAGGTCAGTGCCTGCGTCACAACTCACCAACACCTTGTGGTTTACAGGACCAGAGTTCCTATACCAGCCTGAAACTCATGACCCCTTTCAGTTAGTAGATCCTGAAACAGACACAGGCCTCAGCTGACAGCGCTCGCCACTCACCTAAGTGAAGGTAAACTCACCTCAGAGCGGTTCCAGCGCTTCTCCACTTGGGAGTCGTTGCTGAGAGCTGTCTCTTGCTTAATCCACCAAGCCACATCATTCAGGTCAGACTGTCCGAATGTTTGTAAAAGATGGCACCTGTGCAAAAAAACACGCACTCCAGAGGAGCTAGATGCGGCAAAACGAGTCATACTCATGTCTGTCCAGAGGGATGCTTATCCAGAAGAGTATGCAGCACTACAAGAAAAAAGAACAATTTCCAAGTCAAGCACAATCCGGAACCTCGATCCTGTCATGTGCGACGGCATGTTGAGAATTGGCGGTCGTCTGAAACATGCTTCTGTTGAGCCTGAGGTGAGAAAACCCATCATTCTCCCAAAATGTCATGTGACAAAGTTAATGGTGAGCCACCACAACACAAAAGTGCAGCACCAAGGGCGACACTTTACAGAGGGTGCTGTGAGGGCTGCCGGCCTGTGGTTCGTTGCAGGCAAGAGACTGATAGGCTCAGTCATCCACCACTGCGTCACCAGCCACAAGTTAAGAGGGAAGTTTGAGAGTTCCGGTAAGATGTTGGAGTGAACAGTCACGCAATTTTGAGCTCTCTCAACTCGGCGACGATAATCCCTCAAAAATCATAATTTAAACAAATAAATTCTGTATAATATAGGAGGGAACTAATAAAGAGGCCGAATATACAAAGAAAAGCGCTTCCTAACCACCGAACTCGAATTGCCTAGAGACACCCCACTCCAGATACAGAGAGCACACAGGGCCCTGGCACAGAAACCACCTCCGAACGCACCCCCCAGATCAATGGTAGTTAACTTTTTCCAATTTGAGACCAAGGAAATTGTGCTCGGTCATGCATGGAAGAGGAAAATCCATGTGGGAGGGAAGAGGATTTTTTTCGACCATGACTATGCAACTGAAGTGGTCCAGAAAAGAAAAGCATACGGACCCATTAAGAAAATACTAAAGGAAGAACAGATCCGCTTCCAGACCCCGCTAGCGAGGATGCGCATACACTGGGCAAGCGGAGTCAAGACCTACGAGAGACATGGAGGAGAGATGTTACGAGGTGGATCTACCGGGAGAAGGCACCGCGACCGCAGGGAGAGGGAAGACACGAGACCGGGCAGAATGGCAACAGACCACCCGAAGCAAGACGGAGAGGATGGCAGCGGCTGCTGCCAAGGAGAAGCTGAGGGGGTTTCAAAGGGGGAAATGAGTCTGCCTCGCTGACCTGAATGGATGTGTTAAGGGTCATGGAACCCAGTTACAATTCGAATACGAAAAAGAGATAAGAGATGGGAAGGGAAGATATATTATTGTGAAAGGGAAGCTCGACAATGTGAAGGTTACTCTGGTGAATGTGTATGCGCCCCCAGACTATGACAAACACTTTGTTGACTGTTATTTGATGTTATCGCAGCGGAAACAGAGGGTATTTTAATGTGTGGGGGGGGTGTGAATGTAGTTTTAAATTATAACATGGACACAACGAGCCTTAAAAAATCGAAAATACAAATGTCAAGATACGTAAATACATTATTGGAGGAGATGGGATTGGTCGATATATGGAGGAATCTACACCCACTAGAGAAGGACTTCACACATTATTCGGCGGTGCATAAAGTACACTCTAGAATAGATTATTTGTTTGTGGATTCAGGAAATGTCCACAGGGTTAATGAATGTCATATAGGAGGGGCAGATGTGTCCGATCACAACTCATTGTACCTTGACATAGGCATTAGTAACCGTAAACTAATAACCAATTGGAGATTGAATGTGGGTGTACTGAATAATGAACAAAGGAAGGACAGAATCAAATTGGAAATACAAAAACGGATGTTACGGAAAATGACAATGGGATGGTGGAGCCAACGATGGTTTGGGACGCCTTGAAGGCAGTTATGAGAGGCAGATTAATTTCGGAACGAAATTACATGATAACATTAGGAGGACACTGCACATTATAGATCAGGCAAACAAACAAAAAAGAGACACGATACTGGTTAGCGTAGATGCCGAAAAGGCATTTGACAGGGTAAATTGGACTTTCCTTTTCTCAAGGATATAATTAATAAGAATGAATGTATTACCCAGACTTTTATATTTGTTTCAAGCATTACCAATAGAGATACCTCAAACACAATTCGTAACATGGGACAGGATGATATCCAGATTTATATGGGGGGGAAGAGGCCAAGAGTGAGATTCAGAACTCTCCAGCTAAAGAGGGAGAAGGGGGGCCTGAGTCTGCTGAACCTGAAAGAGTACTTCCACGCAGCCCAGCTGAGATATGTATATTGTTGGTGTAAACTGGATTACTAAGCAAAATGGAAAGAAATGGAAAAGTAATTTGGAATGTGTCCGATACAGAGTATTTTAGGAGATAGGGAAACATTTAAGAAGGTTAGAAATCAAATGGGATCGATCACAAAATGTACCTTTGAATTATGGTTCAAATTACTTAGACACAATGAGGCGGAGAAGGACGCAAATTTATTAAAATGGGTGGCTTTTGATAGCAGTTTTAAATCAGCTGGGCACCATGGGGGACTCGGACAGTGGGCGGATAAGGGCATTACGGCATGGTGCACGCTGGTCAATAAGGGGAAGATAATGAGTTTTCAAGACCTGAAAACAGCATATGGCCTAGATTGGCGGGAATTTCACAAATATCTACAGATACGGGATTATTATGGGAAACGGATAGGACAGGAGCTCTCTCTAGAAATGAACAAGGTAGTACAAGTGATGATCGATACATATAAAGGGAAGCGGGTCAGGACTATAACTACATTGTATAAGGCATTGATGGATGACAAAAGCACAACAGGGTATATAAAATAAAAATGGGAAAAATAATTTGGCATGGAAATACCTGAAGATGAATGGGATAAGATGTGGGAAAAACATAAGACAACAACCTGTTCACGAGCCTGGAGAGTTTTCCTGGAAAAATCTGATATGGTTCTTTATCACACCCAAAATATCAAATAACTATTCTGAAACAAGAAAGTCATGTTGGAGGAATTGTGGGTCATTTGATGCTAACCATGCACATATATTCTGAAATTGTCACAAACATAAGAGTTTTGGGGAATGGTCCATAGGATAACACAAGAGATTCTGGGATACGAATTTTCTATGAAACATGAGCTGATGTATCTGTATATGTACTCAGAGAATATTGTGCATGATGGGGACTCGTATCTATTCAAGATACTCATGGTTGCAGGGAAAAAGGTAATTACAAGGAAATGGGGGACTGAGGATCTACCCACTCTGAATAAAAAGAAAATTGTAAAAAAAAAGAGGGAAGGTCGAGGTCCAGAAGATGGCTGACCTCCCCCCGGAACGTCTGAGCTCATCTCCGCCATTCACAAACGTAGGGCTGGATGTGTTTGGCCCCTGGAACATGGTCACCCGATGCACCAGAGGCGGTGCAGCTCACAGTAAGCGGTGGGCTATACTCTTTACATGCATGTGCACCAGGGCTGTGCACATAGAGCTCATTGAAAACATGGACTCACCCAGCTGCATCAATGCCTTGAGAAGGTTTTTTGCCCTGAGAGGGCCAGCAAAGCAGCTGAGATCAGATCGAGGTACGAACTTCATAGGGGCCAGTGCTGAACTGGGCATGAGACCGGACAACCCAAACCAGGTCAGGACTCTGAAACACCTTCACGAGAACGGCTGTGTGTGGGAGTTTAACCCGCCACATGCATCTCACATGGGAGGCGTATGGGAGCGCATGATCGGCATACTCGACCCCATGCTCCTGCAAAGAAAGCAAAATGACCTGACTTATGAAGTGCTGTGCACCTTGATGGCAGAGGTGTGTGCCATAATGAACGCAAGGCCATTAGTTCCAGTCTCCTCTGACCCCTCGTCACCAGTGCTGCTGACTCCTGCTATGCTGTTGACTCAAAAACCAGGGGTGTCTGCTCCAGCCGACACTTTCACCGAAAAGGACTTTCAAGTGTCAGTGGAGACAGGTGCAGGCCCTGGCAAATTAGTTCTGGAAGTGATGGAGGAATGAATACCTCCACACTCTTCAGCCAAGGCGCAAATGGCACACAGCTATACGAAATCTGCAGCCCGGGGACATTGTGTTATTGAAAGAGAGTCACCCGCAATGAGTGGCCTATGGGTCTTGTTAAGGATAGTTCAAACTGGGTGTGGAGAGGAGAATGATACAAGGTTAAGCATCGGACCAAGTTATTTGTAGTTTAATGTAAGTAATGCTGCAATCACAAGATACACAATGAAAACAACACACCAAGATGTTCGTTGTCTAGAACTCAGCCACAAGATCAATGATGCAATAGCACTCCCATGGACGAGTCTCAGAGATAGAACAAACGAAGGCCTTCGTTGAGAAAGTGGTCGTGACAGAAATCAGAGAAAGTTCTGCCCATCCCAAGTTCTGTCTCTCCGCCCTTGGGAGACAGGTCTTGTACTCCCCAGAGAGGGAGGTCTGTGAGTGGCCATTGGCCAGGAGACCTTGGGGTGGCAATTGTTAACCAATTAAATGTCCAGGGCGTTCATGCTGGCGCAAGGTGGGCAGTCCACGGATCTGGTGATGTTAGGAGAGGGAGGGGGCAGAGAAGACCCACAGGTCTGGTGTTGTTCAGGGAGGGGGGTGGACAAGACCCACAGGTCTGATGCAATCCAAGGAGGGGGGGGGGAGTTCTCCAGGGTAGGGAGCAGGTCATCCCGAGGTCCTGATGATATACGGGGTGGGGTCTTCAAGGGGAAGGGGAGGGGGTAAGACCACTCCTAGGTCTGATGATGTAAAGTGGCAGATGGGGCAAGGTCTTCCAAGGGGAAGGGGAGGGGGGAAGACCACTCCTAGTTCTGATGATGTAAAGGGGCAGATGGGGCAAGGTCTCCAAGGGGAAGGGGGCATCCAGTGAGAAGGGGGGGCAGGGTCTCCAGGGGAACAGGGGTTATATTATCCATAGGTAGTAAGAACTGGCCGGTCTGACTCGTCCTGAAGCAGAAAAGAGTTACGTTCCCAGCATCACCTTATCTCCCAAGTTGACACTTTTACTCCCAAGTTGACCAAACCCATTGTGCTCACATCAGTCCCTGAGCGTCACGAGTCAGCCTCCCAAGTCAGTTTGCCTGACGTCTGCATTCTTGTCCACAGAAAAGTTACATTTCAGTGTTCCCCATCTGTTCTTTATTAAATCAATTGTTCACCTTGGATATATGTATCTTAGTTATTAGCATTACAAGACATGTGTGTTTACATATTCATATTAGGTATTGATTGGTATGGCAGCATGCTATCATTCCTTCACAGTCTGGTCACTGCCGTCTTTCCAAGCAGTGACAAAAGGGTCAGAAAAGTTTAAATAAAGACTGCATCACAAATTAAGTAAAGACAATCTTCAGGCCCATTACTGAGGTCGTCCTGCTTCTGCCTAAGGAAGGTCAAAGGTCAAGCGAGGACTGTTGAATCTTTAGTGGCATTAAATGCCAGACGGGGAGTGTTCTGCCCATAATATGTTTTTGTTCTGTCCATAATATGTTTTATGTATTGGGTTAATCGAACTTGAAACGTTTGTATGTTCACGTGATTTAATGTGTTTGATATGAAAAGCATGTTTGGAATGTTTTTATGTTTAGAATGTAAACAAACCAGGCATCGTTCACATAGCAACTATCAACTGTCACATAGCGAAATAACAATTGTATTTATTTTCAATCTGTAGTGTGATTCTTAAAGAAAGTAATGACTGTAAGTTTTAAACGATCGTAATATGTACATAACGTAAATACAATGAGTTATATTGTAACCTTGATGATGATTTTGGATGGTGTAGTCAAACGCAATCGCTGCAACTGCACAATACTACTGTCGCATATGCTACGTTATGTTTTCTAATAATAGGTATGTATGTATTTTATAATTAAGCATTTTTCTACTACTTTATTTTGTAGTTTCCCTCCGTTTCAATGTTGTCAACTTGACTAATATAGTCAATAAAGGAGCAAGAAGGCTCATTTTTCTGGCTCTTGAAAAAGGTGTTCGCTGTTGATTGTTGACGCTCGGAAGCACAACACGTAGAGAGAACAGGGGGGTATTCCAGGGGGGTATTCCAGGTAGCCGGTTTTGTGAAAACTCTGAGTTGTTTAACCCTAAAAACAGGCAAACTCCGAGGTTTCCGTTCCAGAAAGAGAGGTAACGAAACCTTTTGGTAAGTTGCCATGGTAACTTACGCTGTGAAACTAACCTGCTCGCTAGGTGGTTAGTTCCATGCCATACTCTGAGTTTTACCTATCCCCTCCCACTTTCTGAGTTTATTAGCGTTGGAAGACATGGGATATTGTTTCCTGGTTCAGCCGAGCGATCTCGAACAAAATTAAATTTGCTTAGTTATACGCCAGGAGACGATTTTAAGACTGCGATTTGATGTGCTTTAATTCCCTGATGAATGCCTAAGTTAACGTTACCGTTTCCCGTCACAATCTGTAATTTATTTGAGCAACATTCTCAGCCCTTGGGTCTCCATCGCTAGTGTTAAACGCCGTGGACGTGCACACAGAATTGACCAAAAGCTTTTTGGCACTGAAATAAAGACAAATCATTGAAATTGTAGGATTTGGTCTTCTTCGTTGCCTACAAATAAAATCTAACAATGAGTAGGCCTAGCCTTGGTTTGAAGGAAGATGGGAAACTGAACAGTGTATTAACATTAACCAAATAATGCCAATAGCATACCAATTGCAGTTATTTGACTCTTTGGGTTAAATCAAAGCAAGAATGGTCAAATTAAGGTGAAATAATATAATCATATAATCATGTAATTATATTGCAAATGAATGAAATCAATGAAGGTTAACTAGGCCTACTCTACCATGACTATTGTAAACCAGAGATACAAAGCCAGAGCTGAGGAGAAGGTCTCAGGAGATCAATCATCCACAGAAAAATACTTCACAATTCCTTTTAATACCCAAGAACAACTACAATCACACCCCAATCTTGACCCTTTCTTATCAACATGACAATGCTACAGTAAGTTACACAATGAGATGTGAGAGCCATCAAGTTGAGACTCCATCCAGTAACTCCATAGTTTACCATATGAGAGGTGGGGGCAGGTTGATACCTTAAAAGGTCAGACTTTATTCTTCTGCCCTAAGTACACCATCTCTTGGTCAAAATAGAAATTCAGCAAATTCAACAATTAATATAGGTTATTGTTCCTTCAATTAACATCACCTGTGACCATGCATCCTCCCGTAACTGGAGTTCCAGTAAATCTTTTTCGAGATGAGTCTTTATTCGTCTACCCTAAGTAGGCCTACACCATCTTTTGGTCAGTTTTTGGCACTTTCTTCATGAGGTACAGTTTGTACAACTCATTTATTTGTAACTATATAGGAATACATGAGATTACATTAGCTACATTTCACAGTTCCACATGCAAAATACACCTGCCATTAAATAAACATCTCACTGTAGCATCCATTCTCTGTTCAACAGGATTAGAATGTGCACATCGTTTTTATACGATGTAAATAATAGTAGGCTACATGGGGACAGAACTACCAGCTACCACATAATTCTCTGCATCCATTTCTGCGGCAGCAGTCAATGTCTTTTCGTCATCATCATCTTTTGATGGAAAGCATTCTGTTGGGGGAAACTGCTTGAAATAGGCACCAATTGATATTGAATTAGTATCATGTCGAATATGATTAAAACCAAGGTGACGTCGAGGCTACAATCACAAGCGTATAGCCTAAGCAAACTATGCATTACCTGTTTGTAGTATGTTTTTATATTTAATAAAACATTGAACCTGCTATTTTATTAAGGCCACCACTTTTTCTCCTGTAACATTAACTGGCTATTATAGACTGGCTATTATATTCAAATGTATGCTCGGCAGCAATTGTCTCCCACGCCACTTGCATACGCTGCTACAGCCGTGTTGCTTTTTTCCGGAAAATGTACTCGACCATAAACACGAAATAAAACTTGAATCTGAAGTTTGGTGAAGTAGGACAACGTTTTTTGTCGCCGGGTGGCATGGTGGATCCTAGTATCGGAGCTCCATTGATGTTGGCTTTCAATAGTTTCCCATTTCAGAGTAACTCAACTCAGGGTTCAGGGTTAATCTCAGAGTTTGTTAAACCCGCTACCTGGAATACCCCCCAGTACACTACGTATCTTTTACTGTCTATGGTGGGGTAATAGGCAGACTCCGGTCCGGATCCAGACCTAGACGCAGTACAAGCAAGTTTTCATTGGTGCGTGATTTTGTGCTATAGCCTATATTTTTTGGTGTGTGTCATTCGCAACAACGCAGGCTCATCAATTGGCTAACAGTACCTGTTTCTGCTTAGCGAAAATCATTGCGAGACAAACCCCGAAAGCAAAAAGTTGATTCTAAAAATTTCAGACAGAGTGCTGACCAGTATGCATTTGTGCTGCCGGTGGGGATGAATTCAGGATAAACATTGAAGGAAATGTGGGAATTTGGTTAAA
Organism: Mallotus villosus; assembly: GCA_903064625.1. Taxonomy (NCBI): domain Eukaryota; kingdom Metazoa; phylum Chordata; class Actinopteri; order Osmeriformes; family Salangidae; genus Mallotus; species Mallotus villosus. The sequence continues at coordinate 37,279 of CAEFZP010000562.1, read as the reverse complement.
CTGAAACAAGGAATGTGGTGTATAATTATAGGAAATGTATGATGAAAATTGGCTAGCAATTTCGCCAACAAATACCAAGAAATAGATTGCAGCAGTTTGTCTTTCGACTAAACTTGCAAAATCCACGATGGGACTGAGCTCGAATAGCTTCGGCGACTTTTTATAGTACTAAATCGCCGTCAATCAAAAGGAGATGCAGTCTTTCGACAGACCCTCCAGTCATCAAGCAGCACTGTGGGCGGGACATAATCACAGCATTTATCCAATGCCTGTTTCGAAGCACTGAAAAAAAGGGTTCAAAGCAGCCCCATTCAAGTCCCTGGACGCTGGGCTTCAACTGTTAAATGCACTGTGACGCTACGGAAAAGTATGAGAAGGAAATCGAGTCGATCTGCTGCTACATGTATCTGATTATGAATGAACTTGTCTTTGAGATGAATGTCGTGTTCTAACACATTTAAAATGTTAACACAATAGTAAATATTTGATCATAATTTTTTGCAGTCTTAAAGAAATCGCCTACTGTCATGGATTTTATTGGGAAGGTGACCAAGTCTTACATAGCTTGTGGCAAGTAGAACAAACTACCTCTCAAAAGTAAGAACCTACAGGCATTGTCCTCCATTGATCCTGTGGTGAGAGGCCATTTAGTGCCCTTAGACGTGGCCAAGAAGAAGAGGAAGAATGAGTAAAACCAGAAGAAGTGCTAGATAGTTTAATGATAGTTTGTCTCGGAATACAAAATTCAATTGAATATTACAAATTAGTGTCTGTGTATTTTGATCTTCAGAATGTCATTTTACTCTATGTGCCTATATGGGTGGGCCAGGGATGTCAGGGGGTTTGTGGCAATGTAAGTATATGGATATTTGCAGCGGGGCGAGGGCTTTAATTACCTCTTTTTTAACCATACATGTGTTTGCATCCCTGTAGAGTAGCAAGCTACGATTTGACAGTTAGACTAGAGCTACAGTACTGTAGGCCTACGTAGCTAGTACAATGAACCAAGACGTTTTGCAAGAAAATGCCATCAGAATGCCACTTAGCGTCATTGTTGTCCTGGTTACGAACTCAGACGCACATGATCTCTTAGTTACTGTTGCTACATCTGACAAATGTTCAAGATGAGTTAGATGAAGTTGATTAGATATCTGGGTACTAAAAGTCAGGGAAGCTTTCCCTTTCACTTGTTACGGTCATAAACATAACTCCAGGAGCATTATATGGATAAAATACACTTCCACTTAATGGGCCTCATTCTCGAACATTTTCTTAAGTGTCTTCTGAAATGTTTCTTACGGGCTTTGGAAAAACAACGTAAGAAAAAGACGTCCGCCAAACGCTTGAAAATGTGTTCCTACACAGTAGAAGTTTTCTGAGCTGTGCTCCCCGGAAAAGTTCTCGTAAGTTGAAAGCGCGTCCTCGTGCTCCTGAATTTGCATACGTACACGCCCCGGCAGCTCCTTATAAGGGCACGCAACAGCAGTGACGTGTGTAGTCAGAATCTACACAATTAAGAAAACAATTAGGAAAGCAACAGGAACACAAGTTATGTCCAAGCGAAAAGCAACCGGTGCACAGGTGAGCAAAAGAAGACCAAACTTCACCGGTGAAGAGGTTGAAGTGATGCTGCAAGGTATGGAGTTAAAAAGTGGCATTTAATTCAGCAGTGTTGACGAGGGGTACAAGCGCTCTCAAAAAAACGAGGCTTGGGACTACATTACCATTATAATTATTTTAATCCGCGGATGTCTGTAGAGTTGATGTGAACGCGATCACCAACGATTTCTCACAAATTCATTAACACTTCTAACACGAGAGTTAACTTAAATGCGATTTTTTTAAGGAATCGCATTTGAGACAACTCTGGCCGATTTACGACTGCTATTTCGAGTTCGGAAAGTCTTCTGAAGTTAAGAACAAATCCCAGATGAGAAAACTTTCATGAATGCCAAATGTTTTCCTAAATCCAATTCAGAAGGAATTCCTTCTTAAATTCTTCTTAACTGCGTTCGAGAATGAGGCCCAATGCATTTGATCTGCTGTCTAACTGTAGCTAATTCATGTTGCAGGTGTTGATTCCGGACAAACTGGTGGAGGAGGAGGAAGAGGAGGACGAGGGAGAGGATGAGGAATAGGAGTAGGGGGAGGAAGAGGGGTTGACACAATTAAAATATAAGAAAATTCAGGATTTTAAAATGCATTTAAATAGTGTTTGTTAATACTGTAAATCGTGTTTTTTCTTCTATAAGCATACACATAATAAGTTACAATACACAATACTTAGCAGCAGCCTGTTATACTTGAAGTTGATTTTTTATGCTCTTCGCGGGTGTGCTGCTGGTCGCGCTGTCACGGTTGGACTGGTCGCGTGCCCGCCTCAATGCCTCTGCTATGAGCACCCCGAAGTTAAATTACATTGTTGAGTTTAAGTGAACACATTCAGTTTAGTTTTGCACTATAGGCTACATTTTACTAGGTAATATGCATTTTATACATTGTATGCAATAAATATCCATTAAATGCATAAATGTGAATTAAGGTTGAGAAATTTATTCTGCATTTGGTATGCGAAAGGTATCAGGATGTCGCAAGGGAACGTCCCCATGACGTCGGAGACAAACGTTCCCTGAACGGGACCTTTAGGGAACCCTACAAAAAGACGTAATGGGGATGTTCCCTTGCGACGTCCTAATAACTTTCGGGGACGTCCTGGGGACGTAATTTTGTTAGCTGGGTCTGTTGAAGTTTTAAACTATTGGATCTGCCTAGAGCAGGGGTGTCAAACTCATTTTAGTTAAGGGGCCACATACTGCCCACTTTGATCTCAAGTGGGCCAGACCAGTAAAATCATAGCATAATAACACATACATAACGACAATATTTCTTGATGTTTAAATCATTGGTGAAGGTTTTAGAGATGATAAACCCTATTTTAAGGTCTTTCTACAGTAAACTAGAAACATAAAGACCAAAAACTCAGACATCAGCCCACTATTTATCTGCCTGGGCTCTCCTCTGCTGATTCCCTTGCTTTGTGACACGTTTGACGTCAAACGCGTCGCAAAGCGCGCAGCAAGCACTGCTGCCTGTGGCAATGAGCGCTTCTGCCTCTGGAGCAGACATCGCATTTACGCTGTTTTTGAAGCAATTACTGGATCGATTAAAAAAATTACAAACGTGTTGTTAATAGACATTTGGATTCGGAATAGCAGTTACTTTTATAGAAATGAAATGTATGTATTTCTGTAATTTTCAAACTTTGCCAAGACATCCGACGGGCCGAGCTGGACTCGGCCCGCATGTTTGACACCCCTGGCCTAGAGCCACTCTGATCTGCCATAACCAATTGCTAGCGTTCGCCTTAGCCAATTCCTTCACCACTACTGTAACAGAGCTAGCTGCCGTAGCTGGAAAATCAAACTGTTCCCGAACCCCGTAGGGATGAGGGCCACAACATCATGGCCACCAACAAAATTCAGCAAAACTTGTTCTTGCGCCGGCTTTAGCTAATGGATATTCGGCAGTGTTGCCACAACACGCTTCACTCGCATCTTTCTCCGTCGCCATTACGGAACTACAACACAAACTAGCGCACGACATCAACGTTATCGTTCTCAGCCACTCCCTCTGTTCACTGATTGGCCCAATAGAAAATCTATTTCCAAGATCTGAAATGCGTACCGAAAGCCCAGACCTAGTACAGAAGCAAAATCAAAATTGAGCGGAAGTACGTAGGTGGGCAGAGCCAGGCTCATACCGTTGAGACGCAGCAAAAGCGGGCAAATTCAGACTGACCACTGGGAGTGTGCGAGACAATGTTTGTAATGGCGAGTGAAAAAAAAACGTATTTAGGCCTAACTGAGGTAAACTTCTACGACGGCGTATTAGGGCCGATTTGTTTTGTTGTTTGTTTGTTGTCCTCTGATTGTTTAAACATATTTCAATATGTATAGTTTATAGTCTTGGTAAATCGGATCATTGTATGTGGAATGTGTCGTTTTGTTTTCAACAGCGATCGGAATTCATTAATATAATGTCAATAGACTATAATATTTGTCATAATAATAATAGGTAACGTACTAGTCTTTATATTCTGTTATATGCTGTGTCGGGAGCATGATGGTAGGCTAATTGTTTACGTTTTGTGTTATTTCAGCAACACTCTCATTTCACTGTTCTGACAGACACACCGGGAGCGAACACAACGCACGAACCAGCTGCACATAAACCCTATTTTAGTTCCTCACCTACACTTATATTGAAAAGTATAATTTGATCAGGCATCCATTACTACAGGCTTGGTAAGCGGTGGCGTGCAATTCGGCTAGGTATACATCCGCGCTAAAATATCAAGGTGAAAGTCATAGCTTGCGTAGTAGGCCTATAGATCTAGCTCCCAATCCAACTTTGAGAATAGATTAATGACGATATATTTTTTTATACCGATAAGGATCTCACGTTAACGCAGCACGTTAACGCCGATAACGGCCCACCACTAGTTGCTATATGGCTATGTGATATAGCTACTGTAAACTAGCTAATCCCTCTCTCTTAAACAACTGCTAACTATTCAAACGGAAAGTCAACCTTTCCTTTAATTGTTTGCTTATTACAACCAAAGTTGGGATGCTGTGAAAAACGTAAATAAAAACAAAAGGACCAAATTAGTATGAAAAAACAATCAGTATTAACACAAGCCTCACACATTGTCTTTGTTTTACATTCAGTTGAATATAGGTGTAAAGGGATTTCCAAATCATTTAATTCCAAATGCGTTTTGAGTTTAGTCTAACACAACACCCAACTATTTAGCGTTAGCTAACTTTAACTCACTACGACCACTGCAGTTGGTCGCCTCGATACACAACAAACTATGTCAAACCGATTACATAAAGATGTGTTTTATGGCAAAAAAAATACTGTATTTTATAAACCTGTAGGCCTATATTCTTGTATTTAAGACCCTATATCCTCACACACACACACACACACACACCTCTATCCCCACCACTGGGACAGGCAGCTTGAGGGTACCAGTAGCTGGAGGGCGCTGCGTTACACGGAGGAAAAACGCATATATTTTCATGCGGTTTGGCCTTTAATTTACAGGAAAACGTAGGTTTTATCACGGATAACGATAATTTCTAAAAACTCCGGCCAAAGTGAAGATTTCTGAGAACTCTGAGCACTAGGTTAAACTGAGTTTTAGGTTCTCAAACGTCACAGTATGTGACAAAAACGGTATCATGTCATGTGAGCGTCCTGTTTGTAGTAATGTAATGAGGTCATTTATTTGTGAATTAGGCTACGTTACATTTGTGAATCACGAAATACATTTGTGCATCGCGTTACATTTATTCTGATTGGTTTGCATAGCTTTATCCTTCACACTACACTGCCGCCTACAGGTTTGGCATAGTTATGATGGCGCTGGGGGCGTATTTGTGCAGTTTCATGTAAACAGAAATAAAATAAAAATAACAATCTTGTGTGTACAACGTTATTTTTGAAAACGGAGGGGCAGAAATATTCGTTTCTGTAAATACCTGGCTATGTGTAAACGTGGCCTAATTTTACTTGAGCTTGATGAAGTGTTAGCTGCAAATACGTGTTCGGCTGGAATTGTTTGCCCTCCCCGAAGACAGAGCAGAGGTAACGTTAGGTTTTTGGCACAAATCCACAATCTCCTCCTCCTTTTCTTTATCGCAAAACAGTCTAAAGAAACTCTCCTCTTCGATTACTGCATCCGATAGAACAATAACTATCCGGCATTTTGGCAACTCAAAAGCAATGTGTATGACTTTGTAATGGGTGGCGGGTAGGGATGGGCGGATCGATCTAAAGTATCGATACTTAAGCCAATCCCAATACTCCCCCTTTGGGCGTTCGCGTGAGAGCTAGTGGTCTCCCAATACTCTTTTTGAGCTAGGGGTCGGTCTAAGACGAAGGGGTATACACCCCTGAAACCAAGTAAGATCGGGACCTTAATTGAAACCTAGGGCTATGCGAATACTGCGCGACCGGCAACAATGGCGGCCAGATCATCCAGAGAGTCCGATAAATGATATATTTGCGGCTTAATTCATTGATAAAATCCTTGATAAAATTATTAAAGTCTTGTTTTGTGCTATACACAGCCCTGTACATATTTATTTGCAACCATTTTGCTAATTGAAACGTTTCTAAAAATCGCTAGTTTGCTACGGTAATGTTACAGTGCTGATTTACACATCAGTCCCGCATTTCTCTTACTATATGTCTACAGTTTCAAGTAAACTCCATTAGCAGCGAATTTCGTTTGAAATCAGTGCATAACACTATACTTGCTTTGGATATATCTATACTTGCTAAATGACGTACATGTAACCTAGTGTCGTCCCATTTCTTAGGGAATATGTAGCCCTTACCCCTCAGTTTCGAGGGCTAAGGGCTAGGGGTAAACTAAGGGCTAGGGGTAAGTGGGAGTATTGGGATTGGCCCTTAAATTTAAATTTCTCGTCCAGCTCGGCCCGTCGGATGTCTTGGCAAAGTTTGAAAATTACAGAAATACATACATTTCATTTCTATAAAAGTAACTGCTATTCCGAATCCAAATGTCTATTATCAATACGTTTGTAATTTTTTTAATCGATCCAGTAATTGCTTCAAAAACAGCGTAAATGCGATGTCTGCTCCGGAGGCAGAAGCGCTCATTAGGTGCGTTCGACATGACCTCGCTTCATGCAGCGCTGCAGCTGGCTGCAGGCGGCTGACTTGAAACAGTGAATTCTGGTTAGACTTTTTGTCCGACTTGAGACGGCGCCGAGGCTAGGTCACTGTGACGTAGCCATCAAAGTACCGTGAGATCGATTCGAGAACTGCCGGCTGTGTAGCCGAGCGCATTTTCTCAAGAGCAACTGCACGGCTTCAAATGACGACACAGCTATTTCATGATTGGCCAGACTCACACACGACAACTTTGACGCTCGTTTTGTAATTATTCTAAAACCTTCAGTTGCGCCAATGCTCAAATCCGGACCAAACAATTTGATTGAGTAAAACATTTGTTGAAGAAAGGGTTTTGGGCCACCTCTTCTACTAACGGAAAGACTAAGTTTAATTATAAATAAAGTAACGTAAGCAAACAGCGTTTGATCGGCCATGACTGACATCAACGCAGCAAACCACGAGAAGCTGGAATGTCCAACTTCACAGAGCCGTTTTCAACTCCTCCCCGACTGCAAGCGGCTACTCTCGCCGGTCGTTTCATGCAACCGCAGTCCATGTCGAACGTACCTAGTGCCACAAGCAGCAGTGCTTGCTGCGCGCTTTGCGACACGTTTGACGTCAAACGCGTCACAAAGCAAGGGAATCAGCAGAGGAGAGCTCAGGCAGATAAACAGTGGGCTGATGTCTGAGTTTTTGGTCTTTGTGTTTCTAGTTTACTGTAGAAAGACCTTAAAATAGGGTTTATCATCTCTAAAACCTTCACCAATGATTTAAACATCAAGAAATATTGTCCTATTACTTCGCTCAAACTCACTTTGCCCCTCCCCTGCTATGCTGTGATTTGTTGCTGGCGTGCACGTGCAGTACATGACTCAGTCAGCAGCACACTGATGGCTGCATAATGGCAGAGAGAAAGAAGCGCCGTCTGGAGTTTCTTTACAGCTAAAGACACAAATACTGCAAGCTGTGATGTTTCACCCGATACAGTTTGAATCAGTCGATTAGATCGCAGTAAATCAGTAAAAAATCACCCATTTGAATCAAGTAGTAGGGCACCTCCTGTCCTACCAGTAGTTTAGAAGGTTGGAATTACTCGATTTGACTAGTGATATGCTAAGCCGTGTGTGTTAATAATGAGCCACCCTGGGTCTTAGACAAGCAGAAGGGCAGTAGATTTCAATCGCCCCTTTCATATAGTGATCCCAAAGCAGAAGGGCAGTAGATTTCAATCGTCCCCTTTCATATAGTGATCCCAGAGCCATATAAAAACCCGTTTTCTCGTCCAATACCGACGCTTTGTCACGGCCCTAGGCGTCGGATGCGGACGCACAGGGTAGTATACGGACGATTTTTCTTATATCCTTGAAGAATTTTCAACCCCAAAACACGAAAGTCTCCTTGATAATTCCACAATAATATGGGTTAATGTTATGTCCATCCAGTTTTTAGAAATTCCTCATCGATTCTGGAAAAAGTTTCGGATATAGGCCTAGCGGAAAATTTTCAGTTACCATCGCTAGACGATTTATGAATAATGTAGGCCAATTAGGCTATTAAATATGATTTCCTTGTATTTATTTATACTTGTACACTGTTGATATGAAGAATTTTAAACTCAAAATGAACGTGAACCTGACCGGAAGGGGAAGAAAATAGTCTTACTAGTTTATTATTATTATTTATTACACGGCTGTTCTTAATGCTGTAGAACGTTCTGCGTTCAATTATTTTTCGATAACTGACCTATGTCAAGTACAACATGTACCGCTGTCAAGGGAAGTGGCCTTTTTGCCTCGGATTCGCGTCTTTCGTAGCACTCTGCAAGTAGTCCAGTCACTTTTCAACCCCAGCGTGCTCCGTTGCTTAGCGACGTCAGCTGATTTAAAGCCTAAAGAATGTTCAACGTCTATGAAGTTCAACGTCTTTGGCGAACTGTTTCTCTGCTGATCAACACGTACTACGAATGGTAACACATAAATTGTAAAAAGACACACTGTCTTAAGTTATTTTTTCGACAAGCTTGCTCTTTTATTAAGCAAACTAATGCCCTTATGTTATTTATCTTATTTACACAACGGCATGTCATTCTCCCCCCCCCCGTCGCCCGCTATACACTATACACTATACAGTAGCCTATATAGTATCTGCTGCATGACTGTGTAACACGCAGTAAATTGTATTTGCTTAACTTTTTAGAAAGGCCTGACCAGGCGTATGGGGTTACAAATTAGGGTTTTATGCAACACATCTACAACAACGGAGTTATATTAAAGTTTGGGAGGAAGATAGCGCACCATGACTCCTCCACTCCAATCCGATGCATGAGCCGGCATCAAACAAAACAGGTTCTATAAGTACAGTAGCAAGCTTTGTCAAAATGTGTTTATTTTATTGCTAGAATTAGCGTTTTTGAAGTTTAAATACAAAATCCCAGACGGGGAGTTGTATTTAGCCCCTTAACAATAAAAGTAAGTTTAAAAAAAAGGTATCATTAAGGAATTTAGCCATTATGTACACAAAATTAAATGTTATGCATTTGACCTTTTCATGTCTCTGTGAAATGTACGCCCGACACAAGGTCTAGTCCAACAGGGTGAAAATTAAAATGTTGTCATACGACTACACCAAATACATAATTGGAAAGGTCTTGATCAGGGGAGTAACAAAATACCAGTCTGAAGGCTCTACTCGGTTCCTGATGTGAAATATGGACATCTGAACGTGGACTTATAGCCCAAAATGTAGGATTCTAGGTGGCGCTGTTGAGCCCCTGTTGGTACTAGAGTTATGATATTGAAAGGCTGTGTTTAACTTACCCCAATGATTCACTGTACCAAGCCATGACTATGTACCTTAAAAGGAACTCTAACCCTAACCCTAATTTTTTACCAAAACCGCAAGTGTGACTGCAACCCCATATTTGTATTGTACATTTGTGTAAAAGTTGTATTTGGCCCCATGTTAAATCCTTAACAACAAAAGTAAGTTTAAAAAAAGGTATCATTAGGGAATTTAGCCATTATGTACACAAAATGTAATGTTATGCATTTGACCTTTTCATGTCTCTGTGAAATGTACGCCCGACACAAGGTCTAGTCCAACAGGGTGAAAATTAAAATGTTGTCATACGACTACACCAAATACATCATTGGAAAGGTCTTGATCAGGTGAGTTACAAAATACCAGTCTGAAGGCTCTACTCGGTTCCTGATGTGAAATATGGACATCTGAACGTGGACTTTTAGCCCAAAATGTGGGATTCTAGGTGGCGCTGTTGAGCCCCTGTTGGTACTAGAGTTATGATATTGAAAGGCTGTGTTTAACTTACCCCAATTATTCACTCTACCAAGCCATGACTATGTACCTTAAAAGGAACTCTAACCCTAATTTCTGACCAAAAGTTCAATATTTCACAGCAGGAGCCACCTATGGCCTTCAGAATGGCATGGTGTGAATCTCCTAATCAATCCCTTTCCACTTGTGTATTTGGTTTAGTCCTATGACAACGTTTTAATTTTCACCCTGCTGGCCTGGACCTTGTATCAGGGATACATTTCCAAGAGACAGGTTGAATGCATTCCATTAGATATTGTGTACATAATGGGTACATTCATTTATGAGGTTGTTTTACTTTGATTCAACAACTATTATTGTTTAAGGATTCAACATGGGTATACTATAACGAATACACAGATGTAGGCCTAGGGAACCTTTAAAAATTATGTGTAGGCCTATGTGAAGTTTCCGGGTTACTCTTATTCAAGAAACTATTAGATGATTACTTTTCCTTTATTTGAAAGTAGCTCACCTTTTTAAGAAATATAGATGTAATCTATGTCTGGTTTAATAATTACTTTTTTTGTAATGTTATACTCTTATACCTGTGGTTCTTCAAGATTCTGAAGTTCTTAGCAGTAATTTCCTGCTACATAGGACAAACCCACATCCACATTCATTGCAGTATAACTATTCTAAAACGACCACACCGCCACTATAACAGTACTATTACTAAAATAGATTACACATTTATACATATGTGTATGAGGTGCTGGCACACCTCAAATCCATCACAGACCCTTTTCTGGACCCACTGCAGTTTGCCTACAGAGCCAACAGGTCTGTGGATGACACTGTTAAAATGGCCCTCCACTTCACCCTACAGCAGTGGTTCTCAACCTTTTTGAGCCGCGACCCCCAATTTAACATGCACTGCTGTCCGCGACCCCACTCCGTCCGCCGCCCTCCCCCGCCCCTTCCCGCCCGCATAATGGATAATGGATAAAGCACTGTCCGTGGTGCTGGAACAACGCCGATCAATACACCGCTACGTCGCAATTTACAAATCAGATAAACACTTATGATCACACTTCAGCTATGACTTTCTTTATCATTTTTATTTTTAAACACTTTTGGATTTTTTCAAAAACATAAAGCAGCATCAAGAGGCTAACTTTTTACGTCAGTAACATACCGACAATGCTCGCTACATCCCATCATATTGCTGGTAGTTGAGCCGGTTAAAATGTAAACAAATAGGCCTAACGCAAACTTTATTTTTTCTTTTTAACGAAATAAAACGATAACCAGAGTGTGCTATTTAGGAAGCCTCAACAAAACACACTAGAAAAACAGCCCGTGTTTCATTTTAAACATATATGTTGTTGAGAGCTTAAACATGAAAAAGAACGTCATAACATTTTGTAATAACAACTAAAGACTCTCAATCACTACCACTATTTAATGTGATGGATGGGCCTGCTTGTTTGAACAGATCAGCTGCATTCTTGGCTTTATGTTAGAAACAGCCACTCGGAGATCAGAATCAACAATAAGGAGTCGCGATCTGTATTTGTTTTTCATGTGTGTCAGCGCAGAAAAGGTCTTTTCACACAGATATGTGGATGCAAATGGTAACAGTACATCGGTTGCTGCTTTTGACAGTGCTGCGTACTCTGTTGAAACTGACAACCAGAACTCTTCCAGTGCGCATGCCGAGAAAGCAGTCTGTAATGTGCGGTCAGAGGAGAGATCGAGCAGGGCGTCCTGCAGCTCTGATGGCAGGTGATGCGCGGTGGAGGTGGTGAAAGGCTGGCGTATCCAGTCGTACTTTTCCGGCGTGTCATCATTTGGGAAGTACTTACTGAAACTTTCAATCAGGCTTCTGAGGTGAGAGGCAATCATTCCTTTCATAGTTTGAATGGATATATCGTAACTATCCATAAAGTCCCCCAGCTCTGGGAACATTTCAACACTCCCCCCGTCCACTCGCGCAGCCCATCGCTCCAGCTTTCTCTTAAATGCCGTGACTTTATCAGAGAGAATAAGGACATTTGTGTTTGGGCCTTGTAGGGACAAGTTTAAGCTGTTTAGTTTGTCAAAAATGCTGGCTATATATGCGAGGCTCGCGACCCACTTTGGGTCAGTCAGATAGTCAGCAAGGGGAGAACTACAGCCTGATAAAAATATGCGGACCTCCTCACGCAGTTCAAATAGCCTCGTTAAAACTTTGCCATGAGAAAGCCACCTGACATCTGTGTGAAAGAGAAGTGCTTCGTGGTCTGATCCCATTTCCTGACAGAGTGTGGCAAATAGTCTGCTTTGCAGTGGCCGTGATTTAATGAAATTAACCATTTTAACTGATGTTTGGAGAACATCACGAAGCTCTGGCTCGAGGCACCGGCCAGCAAGCGCTTCCCTGTGGATCATACAGTGCAGAAATTTCACATGGGGGGCTACCTCCAACACGCAGGCCCTCAAACCTTTTCTTGCCCCCTGCATAGCTCCAGCTCCATCTGTGCACACAGATACACAGCTCTCCCATCTCAGTCCTTCTTTTTGTATGTTACTGTTGAGCTTGTTGAAAATGTCCCGTCCAGTGCATGTTCCCTCCATTGATGAGCAAAACAACATATCCTCGTGCATTTTCCCTTCGAAGCTGTACCTCACAAAGGCCAGCAGCTGCGCATCTCCTGACACATCTGTGCACTCATCAATTTGCAGGGAAAATCTTCCACTCTTACTCAATCTGTCAATGAGTTGATCTTTAATGTCATTTGCTATGTCCTGAATGCGGCGCCGAAGGGTGTCGTTTGACAGGGGAATAGTTAAAAGAGCGTTAGATATTTTCTCCCCATGCATTGCTCTTGTCACAGCTGCGGGACGGATGAGACTTTCCGCGATCGTGTGAGCCTTTTTCGATTGAGCCACCAGATACGCGACTTCATATGAAGCTGCCAGGGCCTTAGCAGGGACTGTAGAATATTCACTCACCGCTGTTTTTTGCATTTTTAGTTCTTGCTCCTTGCGCTGGAAAAAATCAATTGGCTTATCAATTAAGCTGCGGTGTTTTGTCTCTAAATGTCTTTTAAGTTTTACTGGCTTCAAGCTCTCTTGTGCAAGCACCTCAGAGCAAATGACACACTGTGGGTAGTCAATGCTGTTTTTTGTTGTGCAGGAAAAGCCATATTTCAAAAAGTCGCGCTGATATTTACGGACCCTGAAACGATTATCAGCCCCCGGTGTCGGCTCCAGTGCCATATGTTTCTCAGGTGGTGGTTCTGGTGGCTGATCTTGGGATCCCTGCTGCTGCTGCTGCTGCTGACAGTCTTGTGCGGGAATACTTTTTCTTTTAAGCCATCGCTCCATTTTTTCAGCTAGCAAACTTTCTGCATCTGTGGCTAAAACAACAACGCGCCTTTTTTCACCTTTCCCCCGACTGTGCGTCACTGACCAGAATCTCATGCGGACACATCAAAATCATACAAACGCCGCGTTGATACAATTAATTTTAGAAATGAATTTCAATGAAGCAGAACACAACTAAAACAACTGTTTGAAATTATGTAATTTAGTATTAATGTAACAACTCTTAGGCGACTGTTATAATGTTTAAGTAGCCTAATGTTCAAGTTTAAGTTCTGCAATTTCAGACTGTCTGTGAACGTGTGTGGCCGTTTGTTGTGATGAGGTGAAGAGCGGGGAGGACTGGAGAGAGAGCTGTGTCTTTTTATGTGTGAACAAGAAGGGCAGACATGAGACTAGTGGACAGGTTCTTTGTTATTGTTTTGGTGTAGTTACGGCCGACAGTCACTGGTTTTGAGTGATAAAATGCCTGTTTAAGACCAACCGCTCGTCGTCCTTAACGTCCGGTCGGACGCTACATTAATTTTGCGCATGTATATATATTTCCAAAATGATTTGGCGACCCCCAGAAATAATCTCGCGACCCCAATTGGGGTCGGGACCCCAAGTTTGAGAAAGGCTGCCCTACAGCACTTGGACTCCCCAGCATCCTACGCCAGGATCCTGTTTGTGGATTTCAGCTCTGCCTTCAATATCATCATCTCCGCCCTGCTTCAGGAAAAGCTCTCCCAGCTGAACGTTCCCGACTCCACCTGCAGGTGAATCACATACTTCCTGTCTGACAGGAAGCAGTACGTTAAGCTGGGAACACAAGTCTTTGGCTGTGTCTACTACCGCGCACTCAACGAAGTACACTGCAATGTAGTGCACTGCAATGTAGTGCACTTACATTTGCAGTGCACTCAGTTGCTGAGTAGTGCTGTCTAAACTGGAACACTTTACTTACCCACTTAGCGGGAAGTGACGCACGCAAATCTGCTCGTGACACACGAGAAACTAAACCCGCGAAACAAACCCGCTTGTATTTCTGTCACCGGACTCCTCCTCTTCCGCTACGTAGCCAAGATGGCGCCCGTTTAGGGCGAGTAGTGTCCATCGTCGGACACTTCATTTTTTGACCGTTTGCAGTGCATCATCCGGGTACTTTCAGTGCACTGAATTATTTTGGTTTCTCAGCGTAAGCGCCCTAAGCACTGAAAGTAAGTGCTCGAAGTGCACAAGTGCGCGGTAGTAGACACAGCCTAGGTCTCTCGGTCCATCAGCACCGGATCTCCTCAGGGCTGCGTCCTTTCCCCTCTGCTCTTCTCCCTGTACACCAACAGCTGCACTTCCAGTCATCTCTGACGGGGATGAGTCCGATTACAGGTGGGAAGCTGACAACCTGGTGCAGCCAGAACAACTTAGAGCTCAACGCTCTTAAGACAGTGGAGATGGTTGTGGACTTCAGGAAGAATACAGCCCCACTCACCCCCCATCACCCTGTGCGACTCCCCAGTCAACACTGTGGAGTCCTTCCGCTTCCTGGGCACCAACCTCTCCCAGGATCTCAAGTGGGAACTGGACATCAGCCCCTCACCAAAAACCACAACCGAGGATGTACTTCCTACGGCAGCTGAACAAATTCAACCTGCCAAAGACAATGATGGTGCACTTCTACACAGCCATCATTGAGTCCATCCTCACCTCTTCCATCACCATCTGATATGCTGCTGCCACTGCCAAGGACAAGAGCAGACTGCAGCGTATCATCCGCATTGCTGAGAAGGTGATCGGCTGCAATCTGCCTACCCTCAAAGACCTGCACACCTCGAGGACCCAGAGGCGAGCGAGGAAGATTGTGGCCGACCCCTCCCACCCTGGCCACTCCCTGTTCCAGCTACTCCCCTCCGGCAGAAGGCTGCGGTCCATCAGGACCAAAACCTTACACCATAACAACAGTTTCTTTCCATCTGCTACTGGCCTCTTCAACAAGGCCAAGGACTCCCATTCACATTCATTCATTTATGTAACTATAAGTCCATCTAATGGCAATTATACTATGCATAAGCCAATAATTTTATTATAATAATGAACTAGTAAGACTATTTTCTTCCCCTTCCGGTCAGGTTCATGTTCATTTTGAGTTTAAAATTCTTCATATCAACAGTGTACAAGTATAAATAAATACAAGGAAATCATATTTAATAGCCTAAATAGGCCTACATTAATCATAAATCGTCTAGCGATGGTAACTGAAATTTTTTCGCTAGGCCTATATCCAAAACTTTTTCATTTTTTTTTCCAGAATCGATGAGGAATTTTCTAAAAACTGGATGGACATAACATTAACCCATATGATTGTGGAATTATCAAGGAGACTTTCGTGTTTTGGGGTTGAAAATTCTTCGAGGATATAAGAAAAATCGTCCGTATACTACCCTGTGCGTCCGCATCCGACGCCTAGGGCCGTGACAAAGCGTCGGTATTGGACGAGAAAACAGGTTTTTATATGGCTCTGGGATCACTATATGAAAGGGGCGATTGAAATCTACTGCCCTTCTGCTTTGGGATCACTATATGAAAGGGACGATTGAAATCTACTGCCCTTCTGCTTTGGGATCACTATATGAAAGGGGCGATTGAAATCTACTGCCCTTCTGCTTGTCTAAGACCCAGGGTGGCTCATTATTAACACACACGGCTTAGCATATCACTAGTCAAATCGAGTAATTCCAACCTTCTAAACTACTGGTAGGACAGGAGGTGCCCTACTACTTGATTCAAATGGGTGATTTTTTACTGATTTACTGCGATCTAATCGACTGATTCAAACTGTATCGGGTGAAGACATACAGTACTGTGGTAACACCTCAAATTTAAATAAACACATGAAAGCTCACGCAAAAGAGAACTCTGAGCTGCAAAGTCAGTAAGTAAGTAAGACTTTATTTATATAGCACATTTCATACAAGAATTGTAGCTCAAGGTGCTTTACATGAAATCAATAAAAACAATAATACAAGTGATAAAAGTAATAATTAAAATAGCAAATTTATAAAAACAATAATATAACTAATAAAAGTAGTAAAACCCTTCTGAGATAAAAATTACTTAAATGCTTTAGTAAAAAGGTAGGTTTTAAGATGTCTTTTAAAAATGTCTAGCATGTTTGCTTCCCTAATGTTTATGGGTAATTTGTTCCATAGTTTTGGGGCGTAATTGACAAAGGCCGAATCACCAATCTTCTTATGACTGCTTCTGGTGACCTCTAATAGGCCTGCGTTTGATGATCGCAGTGTTCTAGCTGGTGTATAGTTTATAAGGGAGTTAGCAATGTAGCTAGGTCCTTGTCCGTGTAGAGCTTTGTATGTGAGGAAAAGGACCTTAAAGTCAATTCTGAAGGTAACAGGGAGCCAGTGTAAAGTAGCTAGGACAGGACTAATGTGCTCTCTCCTTTTAGTTTTGGTTAATAATCTAGCTGCAGAATTTTGAATGAGCTGTAGTCTTTCAGTGTTTTCTTGGGAAGACCAGTGAAAAGTGCGTTACAGTAGTCCAGCCGGCTGGATATAAAAGCATGAATTAACTTCTCTGCATCATTTTGGTTTATGAATGGTCGTACCTTTGCTATATTCCTCAGGTGAAAGAATGCTGTTTTGGTCACTTTATTAATCCAGGATTACACAGAGACTCGTCACCTCTGGTTTAAGACAAGGGGTTAAGCCTCCTAAATTCTTGGAAAGCATCTCTCTTTTGGATTTGGGGCCACATAGTAGGACTTCGGTTTTGTCTTCATTTAATTTAAGAAAGTTATCATTCATCCATTTGTTTATTGCCAACAGGCAGTTTGTAATGGAATTGATGGCCGCTGCATCGCTGGGTTCAGTGGATATATATAGTTGTGTGTCATCCGCATAGCTATGGAAATCTATGTTATGTTCTCTGATTATGTCGCCGAGTGGTAACATATATATATATATAACATATAGTTCTCATGTTTCTTGGACCTATGGTCTCCTAAACTAACATAAAACTTCCTTCCTCTGATATATGATTTCATCCAGTTCAATACGCTATCCGTTAGCCCAATAAGCTTTTCCAGTCTATTGATTAGGATGTTGTGATCAATGGTATCAAATGCTGCACTGAGATCTAACAGGATAAGGATAGAGACTTTATTTGCATCAGAGTTTAGTCTGAGGTCACTAATTATTTTGGTGAGAGCAGTTTCAGTACTGTGATATTTCCTGAAACCTGACTGCGAGACTTCCAGGATTTTATTTTCTTCAAGAAAATAATTTAATTGAACTAAAACTATCTTTTCCAGTACTTTACTAATAAATGGAAGGTTTGATATTGGTCTGTAATTTGCAAGTAGACTGTTATCTAATTTGGGTTTCTTTAATAGGGGCTTTACAACAGCTGTTTTGAAGGCATCTGGGAAGACGCCAGTTCTAAGGGATGTGTTTATAATCTCTAGCACCGGACTTGAGACACTATCAAACACTCGCTTAAAGAAGCGTGTGGGTATAGGATCAATATCTGAGGTTGTGGAGTTAGATTCACTGACAATTTTGGAAAGGTAAAGTGATACAGGTAAATGTGCCCATGTTTATGTTGCATAATCTACTGATGTCAGTTTCGACCCCACTATTAATAATACTAGCTCTGATCAAAGTTATTTTGTTCTTGAAGAACAGAGCAAGCTCTTCACATTTAACTGCTGAGGATAGAGGTGGGGCAGGGACAGTGTTTAGCAGCTGGTCAATGGTGGAGAAAAGAACTCTGGAATTTCTGGCATTTTCTGTAATAATGTTGGAGAAATATTCTCTCCTTGCTAGACGGATGGTTTTGTTATAGGTGGTTAGTGTATCTTTGTAGATATTGTAGTGGATAGTGATCTTTGCTTTCCTCCATTTTCTCTCTGCTGCACGGCATTTTCTTTTCGTTTTACTAACATTTTTATTTCTCAGCCATGGGGAGGTTCTGCTTGTGCACTTCTTTTTGGTTTTCAGTGGTGCAAAAGAGTCTAACACAGATAATAGTGCATCATTGAGGTTCTCTACCATTTCATTCAGAGAGCAATCATGATTAGTTGGCTCATATTGAGCAAATTGTTCAGAAAATGTCATCATAGCTGTATCGTCTAAATATCTTCTTTGGACTAAGAATTCTTTTGTGGTTTTTGTTAAGATAATTTCCACATTAAAAAGTATAAAATGATGGTCTGAGAGGGGTATATCAGTTATTGAAATATTATTGATATTTAGTCCAGTTGTTATCACTAGATCTAGTGTGTTTCCATGCCGGTGTGTTGGGTCTGTTATGTGTTGAGTTAGATTGAAACTGTCAAGGAGATTTAAGAGCTCAATAGTCCTTGGGTCTGCTTTTTTATTTACTTGGATATTTAAGTCTCCGTTTAAAACTACTTTGTCATATCTAGTGACACAAAGTGATAATAGTTCAGAGAATTCTTGTATGAATATTGGCGAATGCTTGGGTGGCCAATATATAATAACAAAAAGTATTGATTCGGTTTTGAGCTCTATAGCAAGGTATTCATATGATATGAATTCACCTAGCTCAGTGATTTTAAACAACAGTTTAGAGGAGAAAATAGCTGCGACTCCTCCACCTTTTTTAGATTTCCTTGAAACTTGGTGAAAGCTGTAATCGGGCGGACACGCTTCTATCAAAGTTGCTGTTGCCGTGTCATTGTTTAGCCAGGTTTCTGTTAGACAGATGCAGTCTAAGTTGTTTTCTTTAACAAGATCATTAACTACAAATGTTTTGTTATTTAGTGATCTAACATTTAGAAGGGCCAGTTTTATCTGTGAGGTATTAACAGATAGAACAGGGTTTGATAAATCTGTTGGAAGAGTATGGATAGTTCTGTGACTTCTAACACTAGTTTCAGGGTTGTAACCATGCATTTTACCATGCCATTTTCTGTTTGTGATGATGACCGGTATGTCTAATGAAATAGCATGGTGGCTGTCCTAGCGTAGTTTTTCTTTGGGAAAGTCTATGTCACTGAGCTGTTCCATCACAAGGGAATTCATCCGGGGGGAGCAGATCTGTGCAGGGCCCATGTCCTTGCAGGAGGCTGTTTGAATGTTCTGTTCTGTTCCCTGGGAGGTTGTTTGGGATGCGTCAGTCAGCTTAGACACAACAGGGATAGGAATAGAAACTTGATTTGTGGTCAGGAGCACGTGACTGATGTTTGCTGTTAGTAGTCGAGATCCTCTACGGTTTGGGTGGAGCCCATCAGCTTGAAAACGGTCTGCACAGTTCCAGAACACATTGAAATTATCGATAAATCTCAGTTTGTGTGCCAGACAGACAGATGCCAACCATGTGTTGAAAGATAGGAGTCGACTGAAGGCTTCTTTTCCTCTGCGAAAGCATGCAATCGGTCCACTGATGAATACATCTTGATATCTGTTGAGTGTGTTCAGTAGCTGGTTGAAATGTTTTTTAAGTATCTCAGTGCCAGTTTTCTTGTGTAGGATATCAAACGAGCCAGTGTGGATGATAATCTTAGGGTTGTTTGGTTTATTGTTGAGGATTGTTTGTACCTCTGATGACAGTTCTTCGACAGATGTGTTCCTATGACAAATATTTTCTGTCTTTGCCAGTTTAACATGTGCTGTCATGGCATCTCCAATCAAGATAGTGGCCATATGTGGTGTTGTGTTTGCATTTCTTACATTTGCCTTATCAGTAGCTGCAGAGCCAGTTCTTATCTTATTTGGGTTAGCAATGATGGGACCCTGTGCTAGACCAAGGTTAGCCACTGTGTCAGTTCTATCACTAGATTCTATGCTAGCAGCGTTAGCTCCTCTAAGTGCTGGTGGGCTGTGGGTAGTCTTAGCATACCTTGGATCTTGATAATGCTGTGGTATTGTTGTTTGATTAGGCTTGATAGGGGGTCGAACAGCGCCCCGAGTGGTCCGAGAGGGGCTTGGAGTGAAATGGGAGACTCCCGGTCGCAGCAGACGGTGATGTGTGTAGTAGCTACCATCATGGTGTGTCGACGATCTGGGCCCTTCATGTTTGTTAGCTGCGTGGCTAGCACTCCTGTCCCTCTTCGCCTTGGATTCCACACACAAGGATCTGTTTCTGAGTGGGACAGGAGGAGAGGTGATGTGGGAAGAGTTTCTGCCTCGCTTTTTATCCTTGGTGACAGTCCCATCTCCGATGAAGGTAGAAGCGGCGCTAGGCCTCTTTGGTTTAGCGCCAAGAGTAGGCCATGACTCATCCGGTCCAACGGTCGGTGGAGAGAAAGCTGGTTCCAAGGGTGACTCATTAGCCGGTAGCTTAGCCTCCGGGCTAGGTAGCATGGAATCTATAAAGTCTTCGGTCTCTCTGATCTCTAAGAGGGTTCTGACTCTTAGCTCCAGTTCGACTATCCTCTGAGTCAGTTGTTTTCAGTCGTTGCAAGCCATAGTTCTATAGGGAACAAGATTTAGCTTGCTTGCCTGTGGTCAGTCTGGGAGAGCAGCCCAAAAATACTTCTGTTCTCCTTTGGCTTCAGTCTCTCAGGTTGTTCCTTTTTGTGGTTGTAGTCGATCCACTTTGCCCCTAGTAATCTCATCAAAAACTATCCAAATGATTGAAACTTCAGAGCATTTCTCCGTGAATGACTAGACAATACGATAGAAGCAAAGCAGGGAAGCAAGCAGGGAAGGTCGGGGGGAGGAGAGGGAAAGAAAATGCGACTGCCTTCGTTGAGAGCAAAAGAGAACTTTATAAATAAAATGCACTTACTTACTTACTATGTCGTCATAAGGGAAAAGGTTACCTCCCCTTTCTCTGCTTTGCCCGCCCAGAGAATTTGTCCCGCCAATGAGAAAATGAGCTACGAAGGGCACGTCCTAAGTAAAGCTCATTGTGGGACTGCTCATAGTGGCTGTAATTCTGCACCAAGACTTTCGGAATTTCGGGAGACTTCAGATACAGTATTAGGGGACCAGTAAGGCCTATATAAAAGCATCCAAAAACAGCACGCCATGGGACCTTTAACTTTAGTCACATAATATCATGGTGAAATTGTAAAACAAGATAACATTAATCACTGTATTTCACTAACTTTTGATGACGTAACAACTATGTTATCAAAATTGTACTTACTTAATAATTACTGTAATTCTTTTCACAGTATAAAAGAATGGGAGGATACCTGGAAGCCTGCTGTAAATGTCTCTGCCTAGCTGCCTGGAGAAAGATGCCTGGTTAAGATTTTCCAATTCTGTATTTGTTATTGATATACGCTGTAACATTTTATGAGCTTGTTGTGATACTGTTATGGCCACTGTCTTTGTCTCTGTTTATGTTTTGTTTGTTATCGACTTCCTGGGTTCTGGGCATCGATTCTGGTTCAAGTTGGCTGCCTCTAGAGCATGGGTTTTGTTTTTTGTTTTAACTAAGTCTTGTTTTATTGTCCAATAAACGTATTATTTTTATAAACATTGACTTGCATGGTTGGACTCACTTATGTAAGCCTACAAGCAACTGATGTCTGATCCTTAGCTTGGTGGATTTAAGAGTAGACTACCTATGAAGAGAAGACTTAGATTAAAAGTTAGGCTATTACAAGCGGATGTAAATGTTTTATCCTATTAACACCACATTGTAAACCATGTTAAATGATGGATTCCTTGTGGCTGAATATGAATAATTTTCACTGGGAGTGCGTCGCATTCAGAATAATCCATGCCTTTATAAAGGTGATGGCATGAAGGTAGGCTATATGAATTATACATTATATATTCTCATTTTCAGGGTTTTTAACACGTGGTAAGACTTATACAAGTGTTAAAGGAAATGCATAGGGCTTTATATAATGTGTGCTACACTTAAAATTATAACCATAGTGAACTTACATGGACTACATTTATGGCGCATATTAGCGTTGAAATATATTGGCGGGGTTCTGGGAAATGTAGTTCTATTTTCCTTTATATTTAAAAACCTTTTTTTAAAGATCTTTTTCCTCAGTTAAATTTAAATCACTTAATATGACAAATATACATTCATTGGTCTTTTATGAGAGACAAAATATATCAGTACCCGAAAATTCTACATTTAAATGTCTATTATAAACATAGTGAATTTATATGGACTACAAATATGGCGCATATTAGCGGTAAAACATATTGGTAGGGAGAATTCTGGGAAATGTAGTTCTATTTTCCTTTCTATTTAAAGCCCATATAGCAGGTTAACCACCACTGTCGATGAATGGGTACATAAAGCACTCAAGATATGTATATTATTCAAGACATCTCAAAATGATGTCTCTAAATGGTGTTTAAGACCAGTTTTGTACGTTTTTTTTGTTAGCATTAGCATATTAGCGCAATTCGGCGATGACGTCACGTTGGGGAGTCGTGGAGGAGAGTAGCCTCAGTCTAGTACTAGAACTATGGCAATTGACTGGGATGAGGAAGAGGTGGCAATAACCACTAAAATGTACGATGGCCCGCAGCCGTATAATATCGAACCAAATAGACGAGAGGTCAAATGAGGAATTGCCTAGACCTGATGGCTGCCAAAGCCAATTAAATGGATGGTCCGAGGAGAATGAGTGAGTTGGTGAAGTGTCCTGCTGAGTTAGCAACGGCAACGCAGCAAGGAGCGCTGGAGCTTGTCTACGGACAGCAGTGCATATAATAACGACACATTGTTTTACTGTCAGTGAATAGCACCGAGTGAAAGTCAACGTTTCTTTATATCTACAGTAGTGACAGTTATCATGTCGTTAGTTCAGATAAGTAGCTCTTATCTAGATCTAGAAGGCATCATGCTAGCTATGGGCTCATTTACTAGTGCCACCTGTGAAATTCTCCCCCCCAAGTCAATCCCTAATTAAATCTTTTCCCCGACGTTGTAAACACATTTCCGATTAGATATTCCACGTTTTGAGTTCCGTAATAGTCACGTTCTATCGGGAAAGGGGAAACTAAATCAATAAACTAAATCAAACACACACAGTTATGAAAGCCGTTTGATGATCACTCGTGATCCAAACACTATGGCGCGCTATCTAGCTAGATATGACTACGCTAGCTTTTGGACATAGCTACTTAAAAACAATTTTGTTTTGGTTCATATTCATGAGTCACGAAATGTGCTTTTCTAATGTCATCGTATCTTAAAAGCTCCGTGTACCCCGTCCACACTACTACGCGTATACCCGGCGTTTTCAAATGTCCCCGGCTAGGGGAGCGTATTCGAAAAGCTCCGTTTTCAGTGTCCGAATTCTCCGTATTAGTGTGGCCGGGAAGTGCAAACGGAGACATATGTATGCGTTTCTAAATTTACCCGGGTTAGTGTGGACGGGGCCTCAGACTTTTCTAATGTCACACTGATTATGACTGTAGTTGGGGGGTTCATGTTATGGGGCTAGCTAACGTGCTCTGCAGCTTGTAAACATTAGCCTGAGGCTTACCGTTGCCAGCTCTCGCTTGCGGCGGGCGGCACCGAGCTTTTCAGTGCTTCTCGGTCTGGGGCCAGGGCAGACAGAGAGTTTGTCACCCCCCACAAACACAGTAGTTTACAATTTTTCCTACCTATACATATGTCTATCTAGCTTTATCTCTATATTTATATATGTAGGCTAGTACTAGTAGCTATTTATTTATCTAGTGCTAGCTAGCTATGCTATGCTATCTGGCTGTCTGTCTATCTATTTCTCTCTCTCTATATATATATATATATCTATCTATCTATGCTATCTATATATATATCTCTTGATATTTATATCTATGCTAATTATATATTCTATCTATGTATTTATCTATAAACTATCTACTGCTGAACACTCTTTCGTTAATCTCTCTCGTTGATTTCAATGGGGCTTTGGTCTATCGTCTCCCCAACGTGACGTCATGCAATGCATTGTGGGGGAAAGAAGAATCATTGCAAAAAAGTACCAACTTTTTCGTATTATATTACGTTTTGTGACACCCAACAACATCAAATACAATAGATAACAGTTAAAATGTTTATAACCAACATGTTAATAGCGCAAATTCGTTTGAAAAATCAACCTGCTATATGGGCTTTAACACCTGACTCCTTGCACTGGATTCATGAGCTTGGGATTCTGAGAAAGCAATCGGGGAAATCCAAGGCAATGTTTGAGGGAATAGCAAAATCAGGAGAACACCACACAACCCTGAAACCACTATGTCCAACTAGGTGGGGACAGTCAGAGGAAAGGCTGTTAACTCAGTTCTCACGCAGTATGACAGCAGTGTTGCCAACTTAGCGCTATAACTGGCGACTTTCCAGACCCTCTTGGCGACTTTATTAGCAAAAAGCGACTAGCGACAAATCTAGCGACTTTTTTGTCATTTGGTGGAATATTGTGTTGACAAAGCACTGAAGAAAGCATCTCACATACAGTGTTGCCAACTTAGCGACTTTGTCGCTATATCTGGCGACTTTCCAGACCCTCTTGGCGACTTTATTAGCGAAAAAGCGACTAGCGACAAATCTAGCGACTTTCTTGTCATTTGGTGGAATATTGTGTTGACAAAGCACTGAAGAAAGCATCTCACATATCCCGTCCTGCAGTTGACGTTTCCACCGATCTCACGATCCGTACAGCGAGAGCTGTCGCTATCTCCTCTCCACTCCTGCTGCGCGGCCAGTCTGACTAGATAGCAGCCCCACAGTCCAGCCAGACCGGCGGTTGACGCTCAAGGATCATGGGTAGTGTAGTTCTTCTTCCAGAGATCGCCAATAAACTATGTTTTTCTTAAAACGAGGTTGATACCATGCAAACTTGTGTCATGTACAGTACCTTGTATCAAGTCATATAAGTCTCCCTTAGATGGTGATGAAATTAGGGCTAATAATCTCTTAGAATAGGTCCATGATAATAATCCGCTATGGCTATGGAGAAAATGAATGGGATTTGTACTTTCGGGTATGCAAATTAGGCGATGACGTCATCTAGCGACTTCTAGCGACTTTTAGAACAGCCAATAGCGACTTTCCTCACTGAAGAGTTGGCAACACTGTATGACAGTGTGTTCTAATGATTCAGACACCGGTGTCAGGGCCAATGGTCTCCTAGAACGATTCCAGAAAGGGAAAACTGTCCTTGGACTAACATTAGAAGTGATAGGGGAGCTTGAGTGTTTGAAAAAGTCTCTACAGAAACTAACACAGACCATTGCAGGGATGCAAGCTGCAATAAAGTGTGTAAAATCTACCATCCAAGCCAAAAGAAATGAGGAACACTTTCAGTATGTGTTTAGCAAGGCAGTGGCAATGGTTGACTCCCTTGGTATTGAGCCCATTCAAATACCTCATCAAAGACAGCCACCCAAACAGTGTACTGGTGGGGCAAGCCATCATGTTCCAAAGTTACCTGAAGAATACTACAGAATTTAATTCGAGAATTTAACGAGTACCCAGAACTGATAAGGGAGAGTTCGAATGTGCAACTGTGTGTTTCTATCAAAATACACATACAAGTCCAGCACAGAAGTTGCAGATATTCTTAGAGGAATGCCTGTTGAGGTTAGAGGCTTGTTTGAACCAAAAAGTGGCTTCGACCCAAGATCTCTACAGACTGTGCAGCTAATTTAATGCCCAACACTTGAAAGGGGGATTATTATTTAGGTTTATACCTTATTAAAGAGGAATTATTTACTGTTTCATTTCAGTTACACTATCAGGGCTTGGACATACAGGGACTTGCTGTAGGCACATGGCTAGTCGAACATAACATTTCATAATCATTTCAGTAAATCAAACAGCTGCAAGACCCAGTGAAATGTTATATACAGCTAGCAATCTAACGTTAGCAGGGCTCTCAAGTTTTGAAGACAGGCAAGAGTGACATTCCCTCTCCCTCTCGACAAAGTAACACAACCTATATTTCACAGGGGTGTTGCACTTAAGAAAGGAGACATAAAAATTGCCCAACCCTTCCATTTACCTCTCCACACACCAGGAATATGGAGGCATTGCGTTTCCATGATGGTATCAATTCGAATCTAGCTTTATTGGGACAATGCTATTTTTGGGGCAACTGCATTATCCGAATATATATATGGCAGTGAATAAATCGACTTATTGGCCGAAAGCATGTAATTTCCCATTCGGATACGTGGCACTGTTTTCATTACAACTAGTGGTGATACAGCCATTTCCGCTTGACCTCTTCACCACTACCAACAACATCAACATTTGGAGAAAGATGGCAAGGTGAAGCTACGCCCCTCTACATTTCGTGCATGATGACAATAGGAGTACTGCGAATGCAAAGGGCACTATTGGCTAGATTGATAATTGAGAGAAGACTCAGCCGCCGAAGGAACATCGAGAATTTAATTCAGACCACTAATGTGTTGTTGGACTTTGCCACAATGCCGCAAAGGTCTCGACAAACAGTCTGAATGAAGAGCAAAAACAAAGTCTTCTGGGTTGTCCATTGCGTTGTTTGTTTGTTTGGGTCTGGCCGGCTCCCGGCAGCGACAACTTATTCATGGGTTTCATGTGACGTTACACTGTAATCGCGGCACCATCATAAGGACCGAATTGCAAGATGCAGTCTATCTACTGTGCATGGGCTGTGATAACACTTTGGATAAAAGCGTCTGCTAAATGAATAGATGTCAAATGTAAATAACAGCAAATCTCAAATACATAAATTACCTTTTACAATGTCCCAAAAAATCATGAGAAATGGATTGTTGCTATCAAGAGGGATCACTGGACTCCTACAGAACATAATTTAAAATGTGAGCATGTATAACGTTATTCTGGACAGCTAGCATTAGCTATATCCAATGCTAGCTGTCCAGAATAACGTTGATATAAATGTACATTAGTAATGTTAGTTATGTAAGGTATTTTATTATGAGCTTTCATTGTGGCAAGGGGAGTCATTGCTCTGATGGTCTGGCGGAGTGAGTTAAATAAAGTGAGGCGTGCAGTGCCGTCTTGGTCCCGAAGCTTGTGTCCTTATTTTAAAGCCCAAACCAAGGTTTAGCATATATATATAAAACCCTCGGCTAGTTATATGGTTGAATTATGTTATGTTGCTACTTGTTGGAGTGGCGTTAGTATGCTAAATTACTTTTCATTTGGTGTCCTGATGTGACTGATATTACAACAGAATCTGATGGAAGTTCAGTGATATTAACACTATTCGTGTAATGTTATTATCGCTAACAATATCGCTCTGCTAACTCTGACTAGAAAAGTGTCACTTGAAACTTGTGGCACACCTGAAACTTACTGTGGTTACTCATACTAGTCCCCTCAGTGTACAGTAAGGATTCAGTTGCTGATGTGCCCTGCATCAGACCCTCAGCCTACACTGATTTGAACCTCCATTAGGCTATATGTTTATCTGCATCCAAATATAAGTTAACATGTCATTTACTTTTTTTCATTATAAGTATACCATATTAAGTTTAAGAAATAGCGTGTATACTTACTGGTAAAAGTACCAGGCTTATTTAAAACAGCGCAAAAAAAATGTGTGCGCGTGCCCTGCATCACACCATCTGCGCCTGATTTAAATCTCTGTTATTTACATGTTTGTGTACATCCAAATAGTAAGTAAGCATGAAATGTACCTTTTTATATATAAGTATACCATATAAAGTTTAGGAAATAGTGTGTATACTGTGAAAAAGACCACTCTCATTTAAGAGCCCCCCCAAATTGGATTATTATAACATTTAGCAGACTTAGTGGCCGGTTAGTGGCTGTGGTCTGCATCAGACCATCAGCCTACGCAAACCTCCGTTATGTTCTTGTGCATCCAAATAGTAAGTTAACATTTCATTACAAGTATAGTTGGTGCCCATTTCCAAACAGCACAGTTAAAGTTCATATTTAGCTCTATAAAACTACCCCTCCGTCTAGGTGCTTTTAGTCTTCTGCAAACAGTTGCATCGTGTCAGGGCTGATAGCAATGGCGCTGGGGCAGATAAATCAGACTCATTAACTACATTATCCTATGTAAGCCAAGGCTATATAAAAGTCACTGTATGAATAAATTCACTTAGGCATAGATATAAAGTCAATTGTTTTATGTAATACAAAATACAGATGTTAAACAACATGAGAATTAATGTTCTTTACCGTAAAATAGAAAATACTATATATTTTTTAATGCAAATGCCTTGAGATAAAAATACTGCTATCTATAAAGTTGAATCCTACTATTTATTGATAGTCCTTATATTAATAATGATGATCATCCTTGTTTTTTTCACTGCTACTGTCTGTACTGCTCTTCGTCTGTGCTGCTTGTAGGTAGGGAGTTCCAGAAGAGCCTTCTGGTTGGTGGCATGAGGGGAACCAGCTTCTTGATGATATCCCTCTTTTTGTCCTCCTCTATGCCTCTGTCCTGTGGCCTCAAGGTGGTGGGTATTGTGAGCTGAAACTTGTTCAGCAGGAAATCCAGCTCTGTAAAGTCCTCCTCCTCATGTGACATATTTACAAACAGGCTCCTCGAACTGGACAACCCTGAGGCCTGCCAGTTTGGGGATGTTCTTCCCCTTGACTGAAGAGTGGCCATCCTTCAAGTCCCTGATGACTTCGGTTTTTAGTTCCACCACCTCAACCTTCTTGGAGTTGGAGTTTCCCACCACAGAGAGGAAGTGCTCAAAATCGTAGACCACTCCTCCTGGTCTGCCCCTCATCTCCTGCTCCACACCGTGATGGAAACTGTCTGCGCTCATGAACGTGTGCCCTGGCTCAAAGTACTTGAGAGTGATGTCTTTGGTTGAGATGGCGTTGGAGTTGACCAAGGACACAAGGGAAGAGAAAAGACACCCGTTTTTATTCTGGGCACTACAATTGTCAACCCAGTAGACAATGTGCCTAATGTCCCGCTCCTTCTCCAAGGCAGCTGCATAAACTGAAGTTATTTCGGCAGCGCTTCGCCCTGCAATCCCCTCGTGTCAAACAATAGAGATGGTCTTCATTTTGTTG
This sequence comes from Mallotus villosus, assembly GCA_903064625.1. Classification (NCBI taxonomy): domain Eukaryota; kingdom Metazoa; phylum Chordata; class Actinopteri; order Osmeriformes; family Salangidae; genus Mallotus; species Mallotus villosus. Next base: position 7,978 of record CAEFZP010000562.1, on the reverse strand, counting down.
TTTTTTTCTCAACTGATGCGAAGGTTTCATGGTATGCCACAATCCGTCGAGTGAACACCGCTGACTTGACACCAGGCAATCGCGGGAGCATGATCACCTTCTGCAGGTCTACACTTCTGATTGATGTGTCTTCAGGCAAGTCCCGTTCTGCATCTGACCTGTAGTGTAGCCTGCTCTCTGTTGCTGATTTAGAATGTTGTTGCCATTTTTCACATTGCAGGCAGGTCGCTAGTCTCTCCCTGGTGGTCAGCCTTCGCATGCTGCTCCTGCAGCAGACATTTTTCACACTCCTCTCCAAGTTTCTGAAAAGCGAATATTGTTTTAGTTTACAGCCTTTCGATAGGACTCATAAGAGCAGTTGTTGCCATTTTCTATAAAGTCTGTGTGCATCAGTTTTACACTGACGTCGCTGGGGAGGTAGCGGCGGCATGGGGCATGCTCCCTCCTGTAGTGGCTGATGGTTGGGTGGAATGACTATGTGGTCATTCAACGGCTTTTGGTCCATCTTGTTTGCTGGCTCATGTCTCCCTTTCAGTGGAGCAAGAACATTTGAATTATTTTTACCCATCACCGAAAGGACCAAGCTGTCATTTGCTGGGTGGTATCCTAGAGCAGGGTTCCCGCAGGGTCTTAAAAAGTCTAAAATTCATAACTTTACATTTAAGGCCTTGAAAGTCTTAAAAACTGCCAGATTTTCATCAGAGGTCTTAAATTTCATTTAGTCAGGTCTTAAAGGGGTTTTCCTCGTTCATTTCCAGAAACAGCCGCAGAAAGTTATTACAAAGTAGCAAAAAAATATTGAGTCGTAGTCTACATAGCGGAGCTCTAGAGTCTACAACGCTGCCCTCAGACCGTTGGTTCGGTGTGTTGTAGTTCTTTCTGGGGAATATTGGTGTTGATGTGTACGCGGTGATAAAACTACAAATCCTGTGATAATTGCAATACCTGCCCGCGAAATACGTCTGCTCTTCCTCAGAGTTTGTTAATGTTCGGGTACGTGTGGAAAATGGGAAGGTGTACTTTCAACGAGACATGGCTAGATCACAGCGATTTCCACTGTTGGTTACAGCGGTACCCAGCAGTGCTGCGTCTGAACGCGTTCATTAAACGAAAGTTCATATTGGTGAACGTACTGTATTACTGCCTGATAAACGACCTCACCATTGAAAGACTTTCGGCAGTGGTTTAACTACTTTATATATATATTTTTTTTTACTACATTTGGGGAATATTGCCATTGAAGGCCAGATGTTTTGTTTGTACAGTGGTGTAACTGTTGCCACTATATTGCTATACTATTTTGTTTTTGTATGTAATTACTGATAAGACCTTTATTGTGAAGCCTCTGTGACGCGGCTGGGTTTGAGCGCGAACCAGAGAGAAGCAGGCTGATGTCGTTGAATGCACGTTAGTACGTTAGTAGTAGAAATAAGCAATCGAGATATTAATGCCTTTAAAAGGTAAAAAGGGAGACTAAGACAAGAAATAAGATTCCTTTCAGAGCATGCAGCCAACGAGGTATTTTGTCTGTTTGTTATTGGTGGCCAAGCAGCGAAGCTGCGAAGCCACATAAGTGTTTCTACCTTTTCTTATTATTATTACACATCTTCTCCCATTGGAGTCCAATGGCAGCCCCTAGAACCGTATGGGACAAAGTTGTGAAATTTGGCACACTCATTAAGGACAGGCTCGACTTTATTTTCACCAAGTTTCATGTCTCCCATTGGAGCACTCTAGCGCCACCAACTGGTCAAAGTTGGACTTGTGTTTACACACATAACTTTTGAACCGTATGATTCAAAAATGAGGTACCGTTGGATTCCCTGGGTCAAGACGAGTTTAACACACCCTATGGCGTCAATTTCCGGTTATATAGATTTTCCGCCATTTTGAATTTTAAGAAAACATGTTTTTTCGCTTCTACTAAAAGTAGTAAGTAAGACGCTCTTACAGAAACAACCAAAAACATTAAACTCATCTTGCTACAGAACCATGTTTAAGATTTGCTCATTACATGCTAAAGAGTCACCATCACCAACAACCCACTGGCAGTCACAACATAACATTAAACGAGGAGTAATCCAACAAGCCTACTTTAGTTATTAAGGAGGTGTTTAGTTGGTTTAATAGCCACATTAGTAACAGCTAGCTCATGACTTAAAGGAATTTGACATTTGCTGTTAAACTTTTAGAAGTGCATGGCAACTATCAGTTTAGCATTTACTTTTGCAGTATGTCGATAGATTTTGTATATTACTCTACATCCCAAACTGTATATAAAAACACAGTTAAAACGGTACATTTACAGTAGGCTACATGTTTGGCAAATTCACGAGACAGCCATCTCGTGCGATCAGCTTGCCGTTTGTTGACTATGGAAGTTTAAGCGGCAAGCTGATCGCACGAGATGGCTGTCTCGTGAATTTGTGGCTAAACATTCGGACAAAAGCCGTTATTTTGGGCAGTAGAGGACACTTCAGCTAACTCGATACCAGCTTTTGACATACAGTAACGTTGCTAACGTTGAGTAAGTAGATAGATGTTTATACTCTTATTGTGTCCATCTCCTTATAGACTAGCTGCTGTAATTAGATAGCGTTAGCAATAATATACATCGATTACGATCCAGTGGTGTGCTCTGTTAGCTTGTTACTGTAGCGCTACTAGTAGCTAAGCTAGCTAACTACCGACAGTAGTTAACTAAAAATGCCCGGCTACCAGTAGACCTGTTGCTAACTTGTTGTATATATAGCCCATTCGTCGGTCCATTCTACAATTTAAAAAGCTATTGTAAAACCACGACTGGGAGAACTGCTCTAAAATAAACTAGCAGAGTACTGTACTGTACTGTAGCTCAAGTATAGCTAGCTTTGTCTACTGTAGCCTAGCTCAGTACTATAACGGAACATTAGCCAGATTTGCCATAGTGTACGAGCTACAACACAAACGTAACAAATTATACGGTGTTCCATCATTTAAATAAAATATTACTTGTTGCACATACAGTAGGAATTATCACGCTTACCTCGATGTTGGTTAAAACTGTTCTCATCAACGTCGCTGTCCGTTACAGCACTGTACTCTACTGATCATGTCACGAATAGCTCTACATTTAGCCAGACAGGATATGGATGGGCATGGCCACGGCAACTGTCAATTACTTGAAATGACCATTCAGAAGCAAGTTGTTGCTTGTGAACAGCTAGTTCAGAGTCAATCGGCCAATCAAAAATTATGCAACTTAATGTTATTATATCACCATATAATTTGTAACAGCACTCAATTAGTTGATTCTGATATGAGAAATAATATCTGATAGTATTCATTTGTTAAAACATGATCTTGAGTCCCTGAGTCATGTAAAAAAAAATTCTTTCAGTTCGAGGTTTAGTGCTACCTGGAATAACAGTCACACATCACGTCCTCAGCACAACAGGAAGGTGAGTCAAACACAAACATACAATGGGTTACAATATTTATGGCCTTGGAAACAATGAGTAAAAAGTGTTATAAAAAAATATGTTTTTGTCATTCAGATAAATGTCTGAATTCTAAAATTAAGCGGGCATCTTTATCAGTAAAATTAACAAGAACAGGAACATTCAAAACCAATGTTCTTTTTTTTAGTTTGGCAATAAAAATGCTGAAAGCAGTCTCTAAGTCGACTCTTTGGAGGAGGGCACATAGAGATGTGGACAGGCAATTAGACAAAATGACAGAAGACCTTACAGAAGGAGAGGTTGGGAATGAAACTGAAGAGGAAGTTAGGGCACATGATGATTGGATTGAAAGTGGGGCAGATACAGAAGAAAGTGAGGCAGAGGAGTATGTGCAGGAGATGGAATATATGGACGGAGATGTAGAGGACACCTATACAGACGGAATGGGCTTCACGTCTCTCCAACAAGATTCCACAGTGACTGCAAATGGATCCGATGATGAGTTTGAGCAAGAGACATCAAGCCTTGGTGACAGTATTAGCTGTTGGGCATTGAATTTTGGAGTCTTTCTTGTTGCCCTGACTGCTCTGTTGACCATCTTGCAGCCCTATCATCCAGACCTACCAAAGGATGCTAGGACAATTTTAAAAACAAGAATCAATTATACCATCAAGGAAAAATGTGGTGGACTGTATTATTATTTTGGTATTTTGACATCTCTTCATAAGGCACTGTCAGATATGATACATTTAGTTGTTGATGGTTGCATATTAAGACTTCAAATCAATATAGATGGGTTACCCTTGTTCAGAAGTTCAAACATGCAGTTTTGGCCAATTCTGGGACTCTTGGTTAGTCATCCTATGAAGGAACCTGTCATAATTGGACTGTATTGTGGTACCAAAAAACCTTCCAGTGCAGTAGAATTCATGCAAGACTTTGTCCAGGAGTTGCAAAATCTAGAAAAGGGTTTTGATTTTAAAGGAAAAAATACAAGTCTGAAGTTACACACTGTTATCTGTGACACACCTGCTAGATCTTTCATTAAGAACACCAAGGCTCATAATGGTTATCAGGGCTGTGATAAATGTGCACAGCGTGGACGATACATGAACAGAAAAATGAGCTACCCTTTGACTGAGTACAGACTAAGAACGGACGAATCATTTGCACAGAGAATAGATGAAGAGCACCATCATGATGGATTATACCCTTTTGAGGGTTGTAATGTGGGTATGATATCCCAATACCCTCTTGACTACATGCATCTTGTCTGTCTAGGGGTTGTTAGAAAGCTTATACTAACCTGGCTCCGAGGACCTCTACATTTAAGGTTGCCTCCAAGAATTTTCAGCAGACTCTCAGATTGTCTGGTGGAAATGCGTGCTTATCTTCCAGTAGAATTTGCCAGAAAGCCAAGGTCGATGAGAGAAGTTGATCGTTGGAAGGCTACTGAGTTCAGGGAATTTCTTCTGTACACTGGCCCTGTCGTTTTGGCTTCTTTCCTTGACACCAATATGTGCAACAACTTCATGCTTCTCTATGCTGGGATCTCTATTCTTTTGAGTCCACAACTGTCTTTAACTGCTGCATCGTATGCAGAGACATTACTGAAAAGCTTTGTGAACCATTTTGGGGAGATATATGACCAAAGTGAAATTGTTTATAATGTACATGCCTTAATCCATCTCCCTCAAGATGTTATGCTGCACGGTTGTTTGGGGAACATTTCTGCTTTTCCATATGAAAATGATCTGCAAAAAGTCAAGAGACTAGTTAGAAAACCCAATTGTCCACTTCAGCAAATTCTCAGAAGGCTGTCTGAGCAAGAGAACACCATCCCTCGCCTGACACCAAACGATTTCCTAAAAAAACCACACTTTGTTGGACCACTTCTTAATACAAATGTACTTACAGTTAAGGGACAGTACCAGGAAATGCATACTGAACAGTGGACACTTAAAGTGTCAACAGGAAATAATGTCTTCATCATTGGAAATGATGTTTGTAGCATATGCAACATTGTTGAATGCTTTGATGGAGTCTACGTGTTGTACAGAGCCTTTACAAAGAGATCGTTTTTTAATGAATACCCATTCAGTTCAGATTTCCTGAATGTGTACAGAGTATCTCACCTTTCAGATGAGCTTAAATATGCCAAAGCTTCAGACCTTTCTCAAAAGTGCGTAGCATTGCCCCATAGAGGTGGATTTGTAGCTGTCCCCCTTCTGCATACATCTCCACAAGTAGTCTAAGTTAGGCTAACCGCGGGAATGTGAGTGGCAGGCAAACTATTCACAAGCGGATCCCATTATTAACGCACTGATCAATTCAACATCACATAGCCAGTGTCAGGTGCAGAGAGCAGCTCTGAAACTTTACTAATTGTTAGATACCTTATTTTCTTAATTGTCCATTTGGAAAAGTTCAGTCAGTTTCTTTTCCTACAATTACTTTTGTTGTTGTTAGTTTTATCGGACAAGCCTTTGTTGATCACTGTATATATATTTTTATTTAATTATTCTTTTCATTTTGTATCTTTTTTTAATGATCATCATATAATATTAAGTAATATATGTATTATGTAGGCTATGTACAGTATATGTATGAATAAATGTAATTAAATTATATAGACCCTATATAATGCTCTCGTTCCTAACACCACTGACAAAGTTAAACACTTTAGTGCCAGCTGGGAATTGTTTGGCAACAACAAATTGGGTCCATTACACTATTGTAAGACAAGAAAGCAGGGTCCTGGACTTTGTTCAAGTGCAAATATACAGTATTCTTTCTCTTCAGTGGCATACAAATGGAATGACTGACTTGACATTTCGTTTTTCTCTTTCAGAATGTATCACTTGGTCAAATTTATTCAGACCAAAACTGTTTCAGTTGTACCATCTGACTGGTACAGTGATGGAGCATCATTTTGGCCATGCTACACCACTGATGAAAGAATAAATAGAGCAGTCAGACAAAGAGAGGAGCCTGGAGAGGACTGGGAACAACATGATTGCACAGTTCTGAAAACTTGTGGTATGTACCATTATGTGTATTTTTATGTTTATATGAGCAAGTAAGGACATACACTTCACCAATACAGTATGAGCTAGCCTTTCAGACATGCATCCCAATATGGCGTCAGAGTGGCATCGCATTTCTCTATGCCTGTGATAAAACACATTTGAGCAACGCTGTAGTCAGTCAGTGATAGAAACTTGTGAGAAAGTTTCTCCTGCTTCAAAGAAGAAACAATATATTCTAGGTAGCATAAAACAGACTGACAAAAGCACTTTTGGTGTGGTAATTGAAAAACAATTGCCTTGTGTTCACAGACAAAATATAGACTAGTCTATAATCCCATTTTGAGTTTACAATTTTAGGTTGAATGTGTCATTAAACACATGTTTTGATCAGTCAATGTTTTTATGTTCTAGATGACCATTTGTCAGCAAGACAGTCACTCAGGAAGTCACTGACTTGCAACACGTCCGACTTAGAGTCTGAGTCTGAGGAGGATACCAGACCACGGAGAAAAATCAAGCCAAGGTTAGTTTCAGCATGACAGAAAAACATTTTTTGTTCAACTCAAACATGAAAACTAAATGATCTGTTTGGTCTGTTTAAAAAAAAATCAGGCACTTATTTGGTGACACCGATGGGGAGGAAAGTGATGAGCCTGTCTCACACAAGGCAACCCCCCAGCCAGCTCGGCAGTGTCCATCTGTGTCACTGTCCTACCAGGCCCCACAGGTTCCACCACCACCTATAACTCCCCTAAACCCTCTTCCACGACCTGGAACTTCAATGAATCCTCCTCTACCACGTCCTAGGGCTTCCTCTCCAGGGGATTATATAAGTGGGTCCACAGGGGATGGTGTTCGCCTGTTTACACCGACATGCCGAGTGGCAAGGTCTGGGACTGGACCAATTCCATGTAGTGGTAAGCTCCATTGTTACATATTTGTGTGGTTTGTGTAAAACTGTCTGCACTCATTTACTTATGCTCAATTTTTAGTTTGTCATGTTGACAGTATTTCATTTTTCCCCTTGTTTTTATTTTCTTATTTGCAGGAGCCCAATTGCAAATGCTCACCTTATTGGAACATATGAAGCACCAACAAGCACAGATGCTCTCAATGATCAACCACTTGGCTGCTAAAATAGATGGCAATGAAAGAGTATGCCCTTCTGAAATGCCAGTGGATGTGTGTTTCCCTTTGGAGACTCTAGGGGACGTAGATGATTTTGAGCTGGCTCAGGGAGTGTAATGCGCTGCAAAAAAAAATGGTACATACTGTCTGTCTTTCCATTTAAACTATTTTGCTCAGAGTGCATATCATTGTGATCTTATTTTCAAAAAGAGTAATTCCAGTGATGGTTACCTAATATTTGTTTTTCATACAACAGATTGCAGTCTTAGCTTCAATAGGGGGACAGGACACTAAAAAGGTGACTTGGAACATCCTGGCCCACATGTTTTCCGACAGTGTTGCCAAAAAAATCAACTGGAAGGGTGTGAATGGCAAAAAAAG